>JAPYZJ010001001.1:0-40266 GCA_030522765.1 Ophioninae sp. B BG-2022a
AAATTCTGCCAAAAATCGAAAAATCATCGGATTTCAATGATTAAAAAAGCATTTTGAAGAGAAAATCATAACGAAGAGATTGAGCACAGAGTGGAGTGCTAAATCCTAAAGGGAAAAAAGTTATCGTCAATTTAGTGAAAAAACTTATTTTCTCCAAAAATCCAAAAAAAAATTGGAATTTATATATTTTTTTAATTAGTCCATTTTTATTTAATTTCATCCCCTGAGTACGAATTGACCATTCATTTCCCCCAAAACCCAAAATTTCTACTAAAAAATCGTGAAAAACTTCTAAAAACACGTCGTGGGACACCCTGTATATTTTGCAGTATTTCAAAATACTACATATAATATACTAAGTATACTATATATGATGCATATACAATTTTCAAAAAAAAGTGCAGGACAAGAATGAACAGCGCAGGGGATTGGAAGCGACCCATAATTCAACTCGCTAAATCTACCGGGACAGATCCGAGTCTCGTTTGTTTGTTTTTTTTTTTTTGACGCTGTTGCTGTGAATAATCCTTCGCTCAGCTCACTTGCCATTATTTTCAACGAGAGCGATGAAGGTCGGTGTAAATAATGGCATTTTTCGTTTTCAGTCACCCGAAGGTAAACACACGTAAATATATATGTACATATATATATTTTTTTTTCTTTTTTTATTTCAACGAGCTTACGTCAGTTTCAACAAAAGCTCGAAATATTTCGGGTAGCTGCAAAACGAAAATTCGAATTTTCGAAAAAAAAATTTTCAAAAAACCGGCGATTTTCTTTTTTCCGAATTTATTGGATGGAAAAATGGAAAAAAGAAAATAGCGGGTTTGAAGTCGCGAGGGAAATGAAGAGAGCGGGCATCGGGCAAGATATTTAGGTGGCCCGCAGTACGGGGGGGGCCTGACGCCTCACGACGCGATAAACTATTCAATTAATATTATTAATGACCGCTCTCGCTGCGCTCAAAACTCACCCTTATTTGTTTATTCATTTATTTACTGAATTATTTATTTATTTATTTGTTTATGAATTTTCATCGTTGTTTGGGTTCGTTTTGGTTTGTTATCGTCATTGATCGATGATTTCGGTGATAGCAAACAAATTGATGTTTTATTTAACAGGGGAGTTTGGAACGATCTTCGGTATGCAGCAACTAGTAGTAAAGGCAGCGTCAGAGATGAACGATAACGGCTCCGATATCGGCTATTTCGAGGTAACAGGTGTGCCGAATCGACAACCACCCTTGTTTGGGCTTGCATCGTAATGCTCGTGCTCGTGCTCGTGTATGCATCTTTTTTTGGGTTTTTACAATTAATCATTCATAACTTTTAATAACTAATAAGTAATCACTTGTCATAATTGGTAATTCATAACTTCCCATAATAAATAAATAATATCTTTTAATAATTGGTAATTAATAACTTGTAATAATTGACAATTAATAACTTTGAATAATTAATAATTAATATCTTTTAATAATTGGTAATTAATAACTTGTAATAATTGACAATTAATAACTTTTAATAATTGGTAATTAACAACTTTAAAAAATTGATAATCTATAACTTTTAATAATTAATCATTGATAACTCTCAATTATTAATAATTGATAACAACAATTAATAATATTTTTATCGTTGATGCAATTTAGTTTTCCAGTGTGGATGAAAAGCTGGACGACTCTTGGTGTTTGCAGAGAAACTGACGGTGCTAACCGGAAGGACGGAGTCAATTTTGCCATAAGCTTATTGCTTATACATAGACGTGAGAATATAGAGGTACCGAGGTGTATTCGAAGTGCCATTAGAACGTCTAATCCCCCGGGAGACGATGCACTCGGTAATTATACCTGTCCAGCTGGGCACTTCTGATTCGGTGACCCAGTATGCCTGATCCCATCTATCTGGTATGAAAGATGGCATGGTTGCTTAATACCAAAATCAGCAATGCCATTTTGGCTCTTATCTCGACGAAACGAACGTTTACTACTCGTGAATAATCGTGATTCCAATGTTTAGGTTTGTTTGGGTTCGTTTTGGTTTGTTTGAGTTTAAAAAGAAATTTTGGAAAATTTTGAAAAAGCGAAACTAGAACTTTTGAAAAATTCTATTTACTTTTATTTACTTGTATTTTTAATTTTCATCACACTTTTTTTTCAATTTTTTTTTATTTTGATTTTCGTCACACTTTTTTTCTCATTTTTTTTTCTCAAAAAATGTAACATTTCATTAGAATCACCCTGTACATATGTACGAAAAAAAAGACACAGAGAACGAGAGCCCAGAGGTATGCGGAACGTTATCATTGGATCGTAATGAGTTCGCTGCCGATAATTAATAGGTGCTCCATTAAACGGTAATTAACGTAGATATTTAAGCAGAAGTATGAATAAACGAATGGAAAATCTACACCGGAATCATCGTGGTCAGTATCGCGAGCGAGTGCGGTTTAAATAATTATAGGATGTTTGCGAAAACGCCAAAACGGGGTGGCAAAAGTCACGTGACGTTTCCGCAAGCACCTTACGATTAATAGTAGTCGATTAGTAAATATGTGTACGTGTTTAATTACATTATTGCGGTATATATCTTTATATATATACACACATACAAAAATATGGATATATGTATATATATTAATTTTTTTTTCGAAAAATATATATATTTATCGAAATATATATTTATTAATATATATATAAAATATATATTAATAAATATATAAAATATGTATAAATAAATATATACAAAAATAAATATATATTTTTCGAAATATATAAGTATGTACTCAGTAAAGTACCAATTGTGGATGTCTCTGTCGAAAAAGCTTGGAGAATTAACGTTGCAATTCGAAATGTGCCAATATCAGGCTTTTTCAAGGTACGACCAAACTTACTGTTTTTTTTTTTGTTTCACTAGTTTTCATAGAATAACTTTTTGTCTATCGTTTATCAACGGCCAAGCCAATTTCCGGAGTACGATCGAAGAGCGAGATTACGAAAAGCCTGAAGATGTACAATTCTGTGCAATCGACGTGGGGTATGCCCTCTTCACTTAAATCAAAGCACGTGGTACTTGGGTATATATATATTTATTTATGGATTTTATAACGTACGTATGGTTAGATAGAGCCTTGGTCATGAGTATTGAACATCCTGTGTTTTTCTACTTTTTTCTAGGTCAGTGTCAAAATTGCAATCCAAAAAAAGGATTTTGTTTGATTTTATGGTTTGGGTATTTTACGAAGATTGGATTCTGTTATTTATTTAAATGAGATCAAATCCATTAATGCAGAATGAATAAATGTAAAGAAATTTAAATAAATTTAAATAACGACTAAACATGCCCAGAAGCCAAAATAATTAAGCCCAAAACCTAAAACCCAAATAAAAAAGCCTCGAAGAACAGAAACCCAAACAAACACGAGTAAACCCAAACAAACTATTAAAAAAAATTTTCCAGCGAGCAGTCAAGTATTTTCCAAAAATCTTTTAAGGCGTCCTTAAAAAATATTAAAAACAAAGCTCTGTGCAAAAATTCAGCTCGACCTGATAATGACGAGGTTTTTTCTAACCTCAATCGGAAACTTAAAAATTCAATATCTCGAAAACTATCAACAATCGCCAAAAGCCCTTTTGGGGATTCTCTCGTAACATCAAAAAGAAACTCTGTGCGAAATTTCAGTCCAATCGGGGGTGGGAGGTTTTCGGAAGTCGTCCTTCAAATTCGGCATTTTAGCGAGTTTCAAAGCGACTATTATCAGATTTGTGGGCTTCTAAAAATATGAATATTTCGCAGCTACCCAATACTTCCGTCCAAGGCTTTAAACTAACACGTGAACGCGCTAATTGCAGTTAACGCACGCGGTTGCGGGGCGAGGGGGGGGGGATGATTAAAAACGTATCGCAAGAGAGAGCTGCGTAACCTCACTCTCGATCGAACCAAATAATTAGGCAACGGCTGAAAATTAGTTCACGCAGTTAATTACTAATTGGGCCATCGTTGATTCTCCAGCGATATCCCCACCGAGCCCCTCATCGGTGTCCGTTTGTCCACGGTCCCGATAAACCTCCAAATCCAACTTTATACGAGAACGAAATACCACGAGTCCAGCTTCGAAAGAAATTTCCCGAAGACCGGAAAAGTCTCGAAATACCGTTTTCACGCGTCTATGTATATATATATATATATATATGAGGATTCTGCAATCGAGTTTATATATATACCATCGACTTTGAAACGAATCTCTGATATCGCACTCCGCGCGAGAGACGTTTTTTTTTTACCTTTTTTCTTTCATTTTTTTTTTACTTTTTTTTTAGCGTGAAAAAAGCGAGGATGAACTCGACGCTGGTATTTTCGTTTCAGTCATTGGATTCGGTAAAATTGTCTGTCAAAAATCTCCAAATTATCCAAATATTACTGGTATCTAATTAAATACTTGGGACTCTAATAAATATCTACAAATTAAAACGTTCGTGTGGATTCATAAAACGAAAAACAAAAATTTTTTTAAATTAAAAACAAAAAGAAAACGAAATCAATATCGAACGATAAATTATAGTCTACCGTTACGATCTACCAAAACCAATTATCGACTTTATCGATCACAATTAATATTCAAAGTAATGATAGTATTGAGAATTTTTTAAAATAATAATAATAATAATAATGTTAGGTGTGCCAAATTCGTTAATAATGTCTACGTTGTAAAAGTGTAAAAAATAAAAAAGTATAATTCAAAACAAAAAAGAAAACAAAAAATAAAAACAAAGTACATATGAACATGCACATCTCTCGGGGCACTCGATTAATCCAATGTACACACATATAAGAGAGATTCGTATCTATTGTATGTACGATACAAATACTTTTGTAGTAAGATGCGAAGCAACATTGGAAAATGGTTTACGTACCGTTTGTTTTTTTTTTTTTTGCTTTCGTATCATTTACGTTTTCGATTACACGAATTTTGATTTCAAATTTTTGAAGTTCTGAATTTAAAAAAAGAAGAAAAAAAAAAACATCTCTAATAAAATCATTGTTTTTTTTTCGTTTTCATTTGTTTTTCTCATAAGAGAATTTTGGATTTTGAATTTCCGTTCGATGTTTCGAATGAAAAAACAAAAAAACATTTCTTTTTTTTTTGTCACCTCGTTTTGTTTTTCTGCTGTACGATAAAGTCTTCTGAAACATTCTAAATCTCATAAAAAAGCGAGGAAATTTTGAAGAAAAAAAGTACAAGTTGAAATAACGAGCAGACACGACTTCGGATCATGGATTTTCTCTCACCCACAACGAGGCCCCTCCGATCGTTATTTACCATCGTTCATTTTTATTTATTTATTTATTTTTTATTTTTTGTATTATCCATCAGAATCTTTTTATTTCCGGATAAATTTTTTTGATTTTTTTTTCTCGTTTCGATTCGTCCGATTTTTCTCTTCGGGAAATACCAGTGGAAGAGATCCGGAGTGCTTTCCCGTCGCTTAAACTCTTCTTCAAAGTTCGTAAAAAAAAAAACGACATTTTAGATCCGCGTTTTAACTTTTTCCTGTTTTTTTAATTTTTTTTTTAAATCCGTATCGCGGATATTATTCGAACGGGAATTTTTTTTCTTATTATTATTATTATTAATATTACTGTTGTTGATTTTTTTTTCGATGCACGAAAAGTCGAGACGGATTATACGGACGCGCAGTTTTTTACCTGCTCCACTTTACGGAGGATCAAATTCGTCGATCGATTTCGCTCGCGAAATATTTCTCCTACCTTTTCTAGTTTTATCAGCTCGTTGAAACGGACAAGGCGCGGGTATTCGTTGGGGCGAAAGAGGAGGAGGGGGGGGGGAGAAGGGGTTTTGCAATTCTGGGGGAATATTCCCGGGTGTGTGTGAAATAAGCACGAAACATATCGCTCTACGTTGCAAAATGAAATATCCCCGATGAAAAGAGAAAAAGCAACGTCGATACGTCTCGGCCAGTCTTCGCTAATCAATCGACTTTTTTCTTTTTGAATTTTTTCTTAATCCGAACAAAATTGGATTCCCGAACGAATTTTTAAATAATTTTTTATTCGGTATTGAATAATAAATATTATAAAATAAATTACGTAGTATACATATGTTTTTTTTTATTCAATAATAATAAATTTGTAATAATAATAATGATATTTAGATATTTATATTTATATAATTTTTTTTTTCACGAAAAATGGTATAATATTTTTTACGTATTTTATGAAAAATATTAACGGATATATTTGAAGAAATTATCAATACGATTTCGTATAAAAGTAATTAGGGTATTAATGAATAGTTATTGAAAAGTCACCGAAATTCTGGAGTCTTTCTACGGATACAATTCTTCACGAAATATTTGTGAATTAATTAAGAATTTTTTATTGAACAATGAGTTGCGAATTCTGATAATTTTTAATTTTTAAACCCAAACAAATGGTAATGGATGACGAGATTTGGGACTGATGAGAGCTTTTAAAAGGGAGGAAAGCCTATTTAATCACATAGAGAATATTCAATTTGGCGAGGGACGAGATAACGTCTCATCTCGCATTGTTGAACAAAAGAGCCCATGTATAAAATTAAAATCGTCGACGAATTCGATCCAGTATTTTTTCGGAACCTTTTTAATATATCATTATTAGAAAATATATTAATATTAAAAGAATTCTAATAATTAAAATACAACAAATTATTAATATTGTTATCATTATCATTATTATTATTATTATGTAATAAAAATTTTATTGTCTATTTGTTAATATATTTTATGAATTATAAAAGCTAAAAAAGTATTATTATTAATTTTTCTCGTTGCTGTTTTATTAATTTTCATTGTAAAAAAATTGATTAACTATCGATTATTATTTAAAAAAATTATTCTATTTATTAGTTTTTTTAACGCCCACCGAAATATTGTTTAGTTTGATCCGAATTAAGTTTTGTCTTGTTTTTGATCGATCGATCGATCATTAGCTATAAGGAATGAAGAGTATTGAAAAATACAAGAACAAAATGTTTACGAAATGATTAATCATGAATCGAGCACCGTTGAAAACGAAGGCTTCGCTAATCGAATTTGTCGAAGGTTCGCGAGGATAATTATTGTGCAACCTTAATTATTCGTTTGTTTGGATTAAGGGAGAGTATGAGGGGGGGGGGGGGGTTAATAACAGGGTCGCGGTGGTCTATGGATTCTACGATTCGTCGAATGGACGTTCACCAAAACCCAGCTGGAAACAAGGTTACCTGTTGTACATGAGGACATCCGGTTTCCAAAGCCTGTTCGGCGTGATTCTGAGTCCTTTTATCCCTCCGTACTCCGTTTCGTTCCATTGCAAATTGTAGTCGTTCCATTCCTGAAATGAAAAGTAAATATCATTTTCGTTGATTTATTTATTTCTCGTCTCCTAATTTTTTATTAAATTTGTTATGAAATTTTGAAAAGGTAATATTTTTATTAAATTTATTTTCTCAAATTAAAAAAGGATTCTTTCTATGAAATTTATTTTCCCAAATTAAAAACGTTATATTTAATTAAATTTATGTTCGTAAATTAATAAAAAATCATTCAAGAATTTTCAAATCGATAAAATAACAATTCTCACATTAATTAACATTAATTTAACAACGCATAAATTGAATATCATAATTGAACAATCTAAATGTTGGACAATTGGAATGGAATTTGAAAAAAAAACGTTTAAAAAAATTGATTTTTAATCAATTGCCCACAATTTCACACAAGTGTTGATGAAAGTGATTTTAAGGGGGAAAATATTTTTTTTTCTTTTACAGATTTACGATCTAAATTCGCATAGCTGACTTTTGGATAATTAATAAAAATATTGGTAATTGAAAAAAAATTTGTACGTTTTTTTTAATATATATATATATTGCCACTGGATTAATTATCGCGAGGCTGTAATTCTTGTTGAAAGGTCTTAGGAATTGTACCCTATTTAACACGTATGTATTGTTAACTACTGAATGGTGAAATCCCTCCGTCTATATTTCGTAGGCCCGTAGATTTCGGTGCGTTCATCCATGAATAATGCCTGCTTATTACTTCAACTACGTGCTTAACCCCGGTGAACTTGTTTCAACACCAACCTGGCATTTGGCAAGGAATACGTTTCACCGAATACACACGGGTAAAGGAAAAACAGGAATTTCGCGATCATTCGAGCGAGATATCGGACGCAAATCAGTGTAGAGTACAGAGACTTTGCTATATCAGAAAAACTCGTTAATAATGTTTTTCTTTTTTTTTTATTTTAAATTAAATGATTTTTTTAAATATAAAATTTTATTGCAACGACATTTTTTGTTTTAATATTTTGTTGAAATATTTTAAATTTGTTATATTACTTTTTTATTCAAATAACATTGTATTCTTTATTCTTTTATTTAAATACAATTTTTATTTCCATGTTCGATGAAATGCATTTTTAAACTTTAACATTTAATTAAAATACTATTTTTTTATCTTTTTTTTCTTTCGTTACGATACACGTCCAAAGGAAAATTTCGTAATGCAATTAATTCAGATGTAAAAGTGAACTCCAAGATGGAAGAAAGAAAGTAAGGAAAGAGAGAGAGAGAGAACGAGAAAGGAAGAAAAGTTATTCCCTTAGCCAACGAGGAAAAAAAGTGACAACTTCTTAAACTCTAAATTATAACAGTGCAAAACTTTAAATCGTCAAGACCGGTGGCAAACTTGAAAAAAATGATCATCAATTAGCGCCTGATTAATTAAAGATATTGAAGCTTAATATTCCTACTGCTTCAGCAATTTATCTTGAGATAAGTTACCTCTTACCAGAGAGGACTGAGAGGAATATTGCTTTTTGTTAAACTTGCACGTATCCGATGAAAATGAAACTCAGAAATTTCCATAAGTTCCAGCACACTGTTTCGAAGAAATGTAATATTTCAATTAAATATACGTTTTTAAATGAATTAAAATAAATTCAAGATTTCTCAAATCAATAAATCAATAAATCAATAATTCTACAATAAATTAAAATTCATTCGAGAAGGAAGAATTAAATTAAGAAAATTTCATTTACGTTTATAAATATAACAAATATTGTTATTAAATTTACGTGCTTAAATAAATTGAAATTAATTCCAGATTTCTTAAATCAATAAACCAATAATTCTTCCATTAATTGAAATTCATTGAAAAACAAATTTGACCTCAATTATTATTAAAACCCAAACAAAGAAAAGTTCAGTATTAATATATTATCAAATGGGGGAATAATGATGCCAACTCTATATGGAAAAACCCAAATCTATAAATTCACGATTTCGACTTTTCGGACGAATTTTTTCAGACAACCGAAAAATTCTTGAAAATAATATTCTTATTAAATTTACATTCTTAAACTAAAATTAATTCACGATTTCTCACATGAATAATTCTTAAATTAATTAAAATTCATTCAAAAACAAATTTGACTTCAATTATAATTAAAAACCCAAACAAAAAAAAGTTCAGTATTCATTTATTATCAAATAATGATGCCAACCATATATGGAACAACCCAAAACTAAAAATTCACGATTTCGTCATTTCGTACGAAATTTTTCAGGCAACCTGTCAATAGTCGATCGATGAAAAAAATGAAACTGAGCCGGCCCTATTATTGGATGGGGTTATCGTCAAGAGAGGTGTCACAAATTGGAAGGGCCGATCGGCTCTAGAAATGAGCAAGTTCTATAGCGAACTGGGTTGAATATAAATTGAGTACGAGATGGCAAAGGTGAAATGTACTTGCGGGAACTTCGTTAATGCGAACACGACGGGGGACGTTTCAGACTCGAAAACCGTTCGTCCAACGGACGCATCTATGGGATCGATAACGGTAGAGAACGGAGAAGCGAAATGTACCATAGAACCGCACCTCGCAGCCTCCCTGGTTTTCGTTCTGACGATAATTTCATTTTCCTACACCATTAACGCTCCTCACTCAAGTTCAAAAAAACAGCAACTCGTATATAGGTGAGCACATGTATTGTACGTGTATTTTTAAAATCACGTAAATACATATGAACCCTCTGAATTCAAGTAATCAAACGAAACTAATTAAATTAACGTTCATTTACCTATAATTATATATTACAGGCCTTCGGGTAAAATGTTATTTCAAAATGGGGCAATTCTGGATTTACCAGATGAGATAAGATTAGATAACGTCGTACGTGTTTAACCTTTCATATCACCATTTTCATAATTAATTTATTTATCAATAAATTTATTTATTTTTTACAATATTTATTTATCTATTAATGAATTTATTAAAAAAAGATTAATTTGTTAACAAATATATTTATCTATTAATAAATTTAGTTACTTATTTATTGATTTAAAAATAAATCCATTTAGTTTTATCAATAATTTATCAAACCTTTATTTTCCATTTTCAATAATAATTGAAAACGAAATTCGCCTTTATAAAATCTATTTCAAGCTTTATGAATGTCCTATTTTCAACAAAAAATCTATTATTATTGATATTATCATTATTATTTTTATCCTCATGATAACATACCAAATTTATATTTGTTAATATTTATTCTATTTATTTTTAAAAAGACTTTTATGAATTTTGAATAATTTTGCAGTAATACATTTTGTCATATTTTTATTGTATCAAATATTCATGGACCTTCAATGTTAAAGGCCCGTATCGTTAGGCAAAACACCGGCAAGTTTGTCATTGTTAGTGGAGTTTAGAGTAATGACAAGATGCAGATGAGCCGTATCCACAATGGGCGGGGTACGCGAGTTAGTCCAACTTTAGTTTTGTGGAGGAACGAAGTTTTCGTGGAGCATATCGAAGTCTATATATATAGTATACATATATACGTATATATACTTTTATATACACATATATAGTATATATATATGTATAAATACATATATACATATATTCAGTTCGATATATATACATATATAAATGGAATGCTCCGGAGTAAGATTAGACGAACATAAATTGTCAAGGAAGGACGAAACGAGGAGAATAAATTAATGACGAACGGATGATCGTCGATTATACCACTAGTAACCTGATAAAACGTGGATAACGAAGCGGAATCGATCATTGTTCCAATTTAAAGTTCTATCCCAGCCGAGGATTATGATTTTATTATTGGTTGGGTCGAGGAGGGGGGTGGAAGTTTCACGAAGAGGAAGGCGGATTATACGGTGATATTGGTGAGTTGAACGCAGCCCTAAAACCATCCGCTTAGCCATTAAGAGTTGCGGTTATCCACGCGAGGTTAGAGCTTATCGGCGCGTGATACCGCTCGTGAAAGTCCATGCGCAAGCCTGGTATAGCCAATTATTTCATTAGCGACCCGCTGGGTTGTCCGGATGTAAGACTGGGGCGTTCAAACCAGCCTGGGATGTGGCAGATGGTGGATGACTGGTGTGACGTCGACACGATTCTTTTGGACTTCTTTTATCAGGGTAGTTATCATTTTTACTCACTGGAGGATTCAGGACATCAGAGAAATGGTCATTGGCGAAGTGGTGCAATGATTTTTCGTGATTTTTGGTGGTTAGAAAGCGAATAGGATCAAGCTGAAGGAACTGTGACGGATTGGTACTGGACTTGATGATCTTTTAGGGGTAAAAAAGTTTTTTGATTGCGCAGATTATCAATTGTAGAAATTCTAGTTGACTTTCAAGTCTCCAGTGTCCATTTTTGGATCTTCAATGATTTTCATTTCTCGAATCGACTGGATTCTGGTATGAGCATCGTGCAGCATTGAGACTTGGTTTGGAACGAAGCAAAGGATGTCGTTTTGTAGCAGTCCAAAGGTACCCCAAACAAACCCAAAGACGACCCAATGGCTCCAAAGCTCCAAAGGGGCTCCAAATGGCTCCAATGACTCCAAAGGCGACCCAAAGACTCCAATGGCACCCCAACGTCTCCAGAGTCACCAAAAGTCCCAAAGACCCTAAAAGAAGCTCTGCTCCACTTGGTGGTCGCAAACTCCACCCTGATAAAGTTTCGACGTCTCCTAAGCGCAGAGCCAAAGATTCCTTCCGGTTATCATCATCCGTCGACGAGAACTCTCCCACCCTATAATCGCACAGGCCGGTTTAACCGTGGGGTATCTCGCACGTCCGGTGGCATTAATGTTCGGTCCGGGTGTTGGCAGAGCGCGTGCCTTGAGGTTACCATTTCCCTAGTGGGCTAAGCTTCCCTGACGGATACGTGAGTAGATATTCTCGATGTTACATCCATGAGCAAACGTATCTTGCGATAGCCCAAGTTGCTTCCGAAGATGTGTACTCTAGGACAATCTCGGAGTACCGGTCCAACTGGAGACCCCTAATCTCATTCGTTTACACGTGGTATTACGACGCATTTTTCGCTTAACCTACAAAAATAGAGAATCGATATCCATTGCCACTTGTCAAGTCTGAGGAACAAACCCAAACAAACTCAAAAGAACAATTTCCTTTTTTTTACTTTTTCTTGTAGAATGTGCCTACTTTTTTAAAAGTGTGCACACTGAAAATTAATTTATTGGATTATTAGTAAATTAATCAGGTGCGGTTTTGTAACTTATTGATAAAAGTATATTTATTCTAATAATAATGATAAATGCTGGCACATAATATATTTATAAATAATTATGTACAACAAAATCATAATGATTTTTATGACTGTCACAGTGGAATCCATCTTTGATGACTCTTTGACGACTCTTTGATGACTCTTTGATGACTCTTTGATGACTCTTTGATGACTCTGGTTGACCAAATTCATCTGTACAAGCTACCTCCACGAGATATCCCATTGGCTATGATGAGCATTCACATTTGTCACGAATGCCATCAGTCTATGTGGGTAACCTTGGACATCCGGCAATTTTCTAGGGTCTCGGTTGATATGCGCGTTATCGTCGAAGGCATTGGCTTCTACCGAGCGTTTGAACGCCCGCATAGGCATAGTCGGTTAAGCGGTGAGAATACTTGAGGACCTGAGCCAAGAAGCCTCGGCGCATGTATTATGCGGGCAATGAGGCTGTCGATGTCACGTGGTTTCATACAGGATTTCGAGTTATGCCCGCATTCTCCGAATCGGCACGAGTAGATCGTTGTTTGCGGCTGGGGAGAGCTCGCGTATGTCACCTTTTACGGCTACCGATAATTGAATTCGTCCAGGCTTCTCGTCCAGAATCGAGAAAGAAAGATATGTATCGAAAATGAGCTATTAGCGAAATCAAATATGGACCTAAATGCAGAAGTTTGATTTTTAGCCTTACTTGGAAGTTGAAACCCTTTCTGGCTAGAAACGGTCAGCAACTGTCTATTTTGACTTTTTTCTATCAAAAATGGTAACCTTCGTTCCTTTTTCCATTCGAAATGGTGGAAATCCATAAAACGATCACTAAATAAGAGCTAGAGTAGCTTTGGTCCATTAATCATTGAATCTTTGATGCCTGGGCATTAGGTACGAAGTTGAAACCCTTTCTGGCTAGAAACTGTCCATATGAAACTTCTTCAATCAAAACTGGTAACTTTCGTATCCTTTGCCATTGAAAATGCCAGAAATCCTAGAAACGAACAACAAAGAATCACAATCATTTGATGAGTAAATTCCAGTTGATTTGACCATTTAGTCAGCATCAAACACTTGGCCCAATAGCAATCGAATGAATAATTGAATCTTCAACATTTGGTCATTAAGTACGAAGTTAAAATGGCTACCAACTGAAAATGGTCAATAAGGATCCATTAAAAACTTTTTCGAATCTTTGGCTGATGATTTCAGGCCCTCTTTGATGGTCCACTGATCTTTGAAACGCGATTGAACGAAGTTTCGTCGTTATGCCATCAAGTGGCCAGTCGGATTAAGAGCCAAAGGTGTGAAAGCTCAGAGATGGAGAAGGCAAAATGGAGAGAGTGTAGTACGAATTGCCGGAGGACCCCGTTTCGCCTACTCGGGAAACAATCAGGCACTCGATCTAGCTCTCGAGCTCGTCGGTGCAAGAGACCTAATTAATTAGTAAATCGGTCGCAATCGGGCATGTTGATTCGGTGGGTTCCACGATTATTCATCGCTTACCGCATCTATGGAATGTATACTATATATTATGGATAGGTGGCAGAGCAGACAATTCTACACCAATGATTTGTGGTCAAACGTTCGTCCTTGTAACCCCTGGCTAAAAGCTGATTATTCAATTATGTTACTGAAAACTTTCAATTGTCATTTTCGTTCCAAATCAAACGTTAAAACAAACTGGACAACCCAATATTCCATAGGCCAAACGGAATTGCTGATGCAAACGTTTACATTTTTTTTAAACCTATTTTTTGGTCCAATCGTTTGACATTTTTTTTGAATCCTAATTGTTGGTGCAATTGTTTGAAAAATTTTTTTTGAAACCTAATTGTTGGTGCAACAGTTTGAATTTTTTTTTTAAACCTGAATGTTCGTGCCATGGTTTGACATTTTTTTTAAACCTTTTTTTTCGTGCAAGCGTTTGGAATTTTTTTTAAACCTAATTGTTGGTGCAATCATTTGAAAAAAAAATTAAAACCTAATTGTTACTGCAATCATTTGAAAAAAATGTTAAAACCTACTTAACGATGCAATCATTTGAAAAATCAGCTAATCAGGACTGGAATGGACTGTAATATTAATCCTAGAATCCTAATGATACCCACTAGGTAAAAAAAACTAATAAAAAATTGAACAACTAAAAAAGACGATTAGCATAGTTATTCGAGCAGGAATAGTTCTACCGAATGGCTATTAACCCAAACAAACGCTTTGTCAAACAGTAAAAACTTTACCCAAACAAACCCAAAAAAAAAAATAAAATAAAATATAAAAACGCTACGAACGTATTCGCCAACCCAATAGAAACTGGATCACGTGACAGTTGTGAATTCCGTAAAGAGATCTCGGTCCGGTCAACGTTACGAAGTCAACGGTATTCCCCAATACGGCAGTCCGGTATTTAACCGTAGTGTCGATACAGTCATTCACAGATATAGGAAACGGATATTATACGAGATCCAAAAGGAACTATAGGTTGGACCTAGGGAATCGGATGTTTGGATCCTGTAATTGCGATGCGCAATGACGATCGTTCAACACCGGAAGGAATTTGGAAATTGGACGGTTCTCTGGACCAATCTTCGGACATGCTGTAACATCCTCGAGCTTTGATGGCCCCTCCGTCCCAATCCATTCCAACCAACGGACCTAGCATCGTTCACCAAGATGGACGAATCCTCATATCCATGTAGGAGAATGTGGTCAACCACTTCCGGCATACCTGAGTGTTAAATTATTTCACTCAACATATATAGATCCTTTCTGAATCTGCTGGTGACCACTGGTTCCAGAATGACTTTTTCCAGGACACCGTGGTCCCTAGAGTTCAAAACTTCAGGTTGAAACATAAAAAAGTCGCTTTGGAAAATTTTCCAAAATTTTTTCTCATTTTGCTGCTGAAGAAATTCTCGAAAAGTTGCTAAACATTAATTCATGAAATTACAAATTAATAATGAACTTTTAATTGCTTTGTTGTATTTTGTTTTTATGTATTTATAAAATTATTTGATTATTCTATTTTTCATTAATTATCAGCACTGTAGTATTATTGCTATATAAAATTGATAGTGATTACTAAAATCAGTTTTTTACACATTGTTTTTTTTATATATTTTGATTAATACGTGTTTTATATATTCATGTAAAAATACATATTTTAAAAATTAATAACTATTTAGGAGAATATTATTTTTATGTTGTTAAAAAATCGAAAAATATTTCGGGTAAAAATAATACTTTTCATTTCGAAACGTGACCATATTTCGAAAAAAAAAACAAAATCAAGAATGCTTATGTTCAATAATACTAATATTAATGCAGATAAATGATACATTTTATTTTTCTGTTTTAGATCGATCAAATCATATCTTTATCAAAATTCAACCAAAAAAATCCTACATGTAATAAAATTCACAAAAAATAGTAATTTTTCACCCTCCTGATTCTTTCATGCTGGAATTCGATTTTCAATTCGTTTTGAATCTTTAAATTGATTTTTGAACTGATTTTATTTTAGGTATCAGGAGTCTCAAATTTTATGGTTTTTTTTTTAAATTTTGTTTTTGCATTCGACACGAGAAGGTGGTTTGATTGTTAGTGGAATTTCTCTTAGCCATTTGATACGAGAATATTCGTGGTTTCAGAGTTAAATTTGGGTTGCATATTCCAAATGTTCATTGTAATATTTGAAACGGAAGAGAATAACTCTAGGAATATCATAGGCATTACCATGAAATGGATCAACTTTTCGATTCAACGTATATACCAGCGTGAATATTTTGCAAATCTTTGTTTGGGCAGGAAAGCAGTTATACGCCAGTTTGTAATTCGCAAGCTGGACTGGAACATTGGATAGAATGTTTGTATACATATTTAAAGTAGCCGGCGGCTGAGAGGCGAACTACTCGAATGGATTCCGTACACTCTGCTAATATTGAATTTAAGCTATGAAAACGGACTATTCGAAAACGTGAATACCCACGACATCATAAACACGAGAAAATCAAATGATATATATGGAGCTTCAATTTATATATACATATGGAAAAGCCCCAGGCAAATCGCTATCACCAATTTCCTCACGATGGCGCCACCATTTCCGATTCGTAATGTTTCCCTTTATGGAGTATGCACGCCTCGTAGGAATCATCGCGATAACTGATCATGGTAGGTACTCTTTTTGCCAGTTGGTACCCGAAGAATCAAATGTCAAAAACATCAAAATCATTTTTTTCAAAATTTAAAGCGATACATTCCATTTCAAAAAATCTAAAAAATATAGAAATTACATATTTGAAAAAATGTCCAAACTATTTTAATGTCATTTTTTTACTTTTTTTTCGGTTCAAAAAAAAATAATTTACATACTTTTTACATTTTTGAAACACGTGTTTTCCCCGTTTCTTCCTATTTTGAAAATATCACGTACATATATTTCGTAACATTAAAAAACAAAGAATAAAAATCTAAAAAACATATAAAATACATATTCGAAAAAATGACAAAACAATTTTAATGTCATTATAATTAGCCCTACTTTTTCCGTTTAAAAAAATGTAACTTACATACAATTTACATTTTTGAAAATTATATTTTCCCTGTTTCTTCCAATTTCAAAAATCATCATGTATCAATTTACATATATTACGTTACATTAAAAAAAAAACAAGTATAAATTTACCTTCCCAATTTTCTTTGGGTTTCCATGCAGTAGAATGACAAATGCCAAACAACTATTAAAACTCAATATTTCGAAAGGTGACCATTTGCCAAAAAATGCTTCTAGTGTTTCTCTCAGACCTTAGAAAGTAAAATAGGTGAAAAATATCAGCTGGTTCAAATGAAGGAGTCGATAGTGTTGGGGTAACTTTTGAATACTTTTACCCCAGTTGTCCATCTGCTTCCTGAAAGTGACGAGAAAAGAGGAATGGAAAAAAAAGATGGATGAATATATAAGTTACCTCGTGAAATTCGTTTGGATGATGTTTGGGTTGGGTTTTAGGTGAAACGCAGGTTTGACAACAGCAACAGGTAACCAGGGTGATAAAGCCGGAGGAGTTTGGATTTAGCTGTAGGGATTGGAAGGATAGGAGAATTCGAGACTCACGAGTGCAGCGAATGAAATTCTCGTTAGTTGATGGAAACGCCGTATCCATCCTGATAGAAAACAACAACAAAGTTGGCATCAGCATTTCTCATTGGTTTTGCGATGGGCATGGTGAACCCTGATGGTAAGCGTGTCTGTGAACTTTGAAAACGCAGAAAAGCTGACATTTAGAATCCCCTTAAACCTAAACGGATACGTAGCATGAGTACCACTGGCCTCTACGTTTCGGTTAATGACTTAACTTGGCTTCCAGCACCATAATTACTTCGGAAGTTCGTTCCGTTGACGTTTAATTGGGACGCCACGAAATCCATCGTCGAATCTCCGATCGAACCCCCCCTTCGTTTTCCCCTTTCCCAATTGGTTAGAAATGCTGGAAAATACGATAAAGGAAAAGTCCCTTCGACCCCTTCTCTTTCCCTGTCACCTTATCAGGGATTTACGATTCGTATGTGATATCGAAATATTCCAAAGGAATCAACAATTATACCGATTCTTCGATCTACTTGGATTAGGGTAGTCACTAACTCATTGATTAGGCAACGAAATGTATCTATAATTCTTCAAGTCTAAAAATAGAAAAATACGATGTATTTAAAGATAATAATATTGATCATGAGAAAATATGTATTCGATAAGCGTTGGTGATAAAGGTGTTCAATTATTATTGTCAAAAATGGTGTACGAAAATAGCTATCATTTTGACTCAAGTAATTTTACCAAATTTCGTAAAGGTGTTCCCGAAAAACATGAGGAACGTTGTTTGTTTAACCCGATTGGACAGGTGTGTTTTGGCTGTGAGAATTTTATTTGTCGTAGGTGGAATTTATTTTGAATTATGTTTTTTATCGAAACATTCTATTTATTGTAGTTGGTTTAATAATACATTTTATTAAAATAATTTTTTATTAATATTTAAAAATATTAATTTTTATTAATATTTTATAATTATAAATTTTATTTATTGTAGGTGGTATTTATATCGAATTATATTTTTTATTGAAAAATTCTATTTATTGTAGTTGGTTTAATAATATATTTTATTAAAATAATACTTCATTAATATTTTAAAATATTATTTTTTTAAATATTTAATAAATTTTATTTATTGTAGGTGGTATTTATATCGAATTAAATTTTTCATTAAACAATTCTATGTATTGTAATTGTTTTAATAATACATTTTATTAAAATAATTTTTCTACTAATATTTTATAAATTTTATTTTCATTAATTTTATTATTTAATTGTGTTTGATGCATTGATTTAATGAACCAATTACCGTCGTATTTCCTCGTCAAGATACGTTGAATTTTCGCTGACGTAATTCTGAATAACTATATTACAATTACCAAAAAAAAAAAATCAATTTTCTTTCTAATGAGGAAATGAACGCACGTACTACCTTGAAGAAAAAGAAAAAAAGATCGAAGAACGATTTTCTCCAGTGACGCCATTTGCACCGAAGTCCGGAAAATTTAAGGGGTAACAGAGGTCGAGTGGCACCAGTGGGGTTGGAAAACAGACGATGGTGGAATCGTGATTTAGCCAGGTGGAATAGTGGTTTCTCCAACGGTTTGGTCGAAACTGGTGTCTTCTTCGATTCTCCCAGGTCTCCTGGTTAAACGCACCGAAACATCCCTCCGGAATAAAGGGAATTCGAGACGCGTCGGATAATCGAGTTGGCCAAGCAAAAGCGCCATCTACGCGAATAACCTGAATTTCCGCAATCATGAATCCTGAAGGTCTTTCCATTTCGGATCCCCTTAAAGTCGTTAGGGACCTCGTTTAAAAATTGATACGAGACTCGCGAACGTTTAGACGAAAATGGAGACCCAATGGGACGAGAAAAGGACAAAATCGTCGCGTCAAAATTTCTAAAACGCTTTTCCAGTCGTTATAAAACGATTGTTCGTTTTCCAGTCCAATGAAAGCTCGTTCGACCATAAACGTATGACGAAACGATTGGCCTATTCGAATCAATGTTTTCAAGCCTGCTGCCAACGTGCTGATGGCACTTCGTCACCCTCGAACGATCCGGAAATCTGGATGTCTGGACCTGCTAGAGACATTGAGGTTCATCGTCAAAACTGATGCCCTGATAAAGCCTTGAAAGAATACTCGAATTTTCTTTGGATAGTACTCAACCGGAAACGAGAAAAGTCGAAAATTACAAAAATTTTCAAGTTATGTCAATTTTATATCTGTTCTTATTAATGCAATAAATAATTTGTTAACCTTCGTAATATCGTTTGCAATAAAGAAAGAAAATGCGAAAATGATTCATCAGCTGTTTCATTGTTGGGGTCGGTTTTTATCAGCTGTTTCATCGTCAAGGATAATTCCGGACAGCAGGTCTGTAGTTCTAAATGGATTTTGAATTTTGGAAGGGGAACATGTAGAATATCGTTCGACGAATTTCGTAAAAATGTATTTTTTTGGAAAAATGATATAAAAAATATCCCCTGTTTAAAAAAATGATATAAAAAATGTCTTCTTTTTGAAAAATAATGTAAAAATGTCTCCTTTAAATAAAACGTAATAAAAATGTCTCCTATTCGAAAAAACACACAAAAATTTTCAACTTTTTAAAAAACGACATAAAAAATGTCTGCTGTTTGAAAAAAAAATATGAAAAATATGTCCTTTTTAAAAAAAGATGTAAAAATGTCGCCTTTAAAAAAATTATGCAAATATATCTCCTTTTGAAAAAAAGAACACGTCTTCTCTGAAAAATTCCACCATTTGCTACAATTGTCACTGCAAAAAAGAGCATCCGGATCAACGATAAATTCTATCACACCGTTCATCCTGGACGTTTCAAAAAAATTTTGGAGGGTTGAACTTTTTATATATCCGTTTTCCTGAGGAGAGTACAAGTGGTAACCACGAGTGTGTCTGTATTCCTTCCACATATCATTCCTCGAAATGTGAGTACCGATAGCCCAAGGAGCTTACGAATTCTGGTCTCGTACTCCCGAGGCAAACCTTCCTCGCACCGTGTCGTTTCCAATGGCAGTAAATTTTATTTTCAGTATTCATCCCCGACCCCGAGATCTCTAGCACTATAAGTGATCAGACAAGAATTCATATTCTACACTTGTACATTTCTGAGGCTCCCTGATAGCCCCTTAAAGAACGAACCACTCCTCGTGCGAATTCGTTTTACATTACTTATCGAAAGCTTCAACGCCCCCAAGAAACCTCGATAAAAAGCCTGTGCCTGACCTCATCAAAAAATCGAATGTCCGCCGTTCCAAATTCATCCCCTATAAGTGTATTTATTTTCTAAAATGATTTATTATAATTATTCTTATCGTCAATGAGTTTTTTTTATTTCATGAAGTTTATTCTTTTAAAAATTGATTGAATCTGAATTTTTTTTAATGCTGAGTTTTGATTGCCTATCCAATCGAAAATATTCAGCTTATTACGAATATCATCGAATTTTCGTCGAAATCGCAGCACACGGTAAGAAAAATCTTGTTTTTCGCAGTTTTTCATTATTTTTTCAGGGAAATTTTGGGTTTTGGGGGAAATGAATGGTAAATTCGTACTCAGGGGATGAAATTACATCAAAATGGACTAATTAAAAAAATATTAAAAATCCAAAATTTTTTTCGATTTTTGGGGAAAATGAGTTTTTTCACTAAATCGACGATAACTTTTTTTCCTTCAGGATTTGGCACTCCACTCTGTGCTCAATCTCTTCGTTATGATTTTCTCTTCAAAATTCTTTTTTAATCTTTGAAATCCGATCATTATTCGATTTTTGGCAGAATTTCAAAGTTGGACCATCGATTTTTGCCAATTTTTCCATACATATCCCTTTGCCTCTTTTTTTGCCATTTTTTAAGTGGACTTTCCGGGAAAACTATAAGAGATATCGATCTAAATCCAACGCCATTATTTAAGTCAGGCAAAAACCTTTTCCACGCTCACCAAATAAATCTCCATCACATAGAAGAAGCCTACTCCACGACCTTTTGAAATATCGTGATTTCTGAGATTCTGGAAAAGTGACCAGGGAGGACGAAAAAATTTGTTTCCGTTTTTAGACTTTTAAAAAACTCAATTTAATCGGAAATTTTCCGCTGATTACGAATATGCCCAAAATTTTGCCGAAATAACAAAATTAGAGTGGGAAAATGGAAAAAAACGTTTCTCGAATATTTTTTCGACATTTTTCCCTAGAAATCGAGAGTTCAAAGTGAATTAAACGGTGGATTTGTCTTCAGGGTATAAAAATACATCGATATGCAATATGACACTAAACGTCCAAATATAACAATAACAATTTTATAAATTCATAAAAATATAATATTATTATTATTATTATTGTGACTGATTTTGTTTTGTACGTAAAAGCATGTCTAACGAATCTTCGAAATCTTGCTTCCTTTTTTCTTGTCCTCAAAAAAAAAAAAAACAAAAAAAATGAAAGTCCAAAAAAGTACAATTATTCAGTAATCCACCCCGACAGAAAGCCATAATGAACGAACCGCACCGAAACGTGGCGACGCGTCAAACTTTGTAATCGTTAAGCCGACTCGTACGACCAATCTGTGTCATTAATCTGAGTTCTACGCCCGTTCGTTGCTCTGTTTTTGGGTTATGACGAATCTCTAATTTTTTGGCCGAAACTGAACGTACACTATCCACCATGAATTTCCAGTGATTTAACGTTCGCAGCATCGATTTGATTGTTCACGCGGCTAGTAGAAACCTCGCTGATTCAGCGAGCTGCAATCACGGCTAATCGATGAGAGCCTCGTAGTGACGAACAATGGATCAACAATTATCCTCGGCTGAATTACGACTGAATGAAATTTGAAAAGAAAAGAACAAAAAAAAACAGAGAAAAGGAAACAACAACGACAAATAATTGTCTCCGCGTTGTTAAATAAACAATATGTAGATAACGTTGATTGATTGACAACGCTTGATTGACGATCGAATGATTTAATTGCCATCTCATAAATACCCAAATACGTACTGTTTTTGTAATAATATTTTATTTTCTATTTTTTAAATAATAATAGCTAATAACAATAATATTAATAAAAAAATAACAATAATCATTGTAACAAGAACAATTTCAATAACTTCTGAATTTATCAATATTTCATCTCGAGTATTGATAAATTGATAACATTGAAATGAATACGAAAGAAAAAGTATAGAAATTAGAGATGAATAATATCAATAATATTAATTATAATAACAATCATAATTACAAAAACAACGACAACAGCATTTCTTCGTTATCTAAGTTATTATTATTATTAATAATATCTATAATAATATTTGACAATATTCTATTTTTAGATAATAATTATAGAAATAACGTTGATAATAATAACAATTATAATTGCAGCAAGAACAACAACAGGATTTCTCATTATTCAATTTATTATTATTATTAATGAGATCATCAATTTCATAATTATAATTACAGAACTTTTCAACCCTTATTTATTACTACTAATTTCATTATTATTATGGTCACACTGCTTTCACAATTCTCGGCATTTAGCCGGTTCATATGAATATTATTATTATTATTATATTATTATTATTATTGTTATATGATTTATTATAACTTATTATACAATTATTACTGCATCCCCACTTTTGCATTGCAAAATTTGTTGAATGATGCTTTTAGAGGACTTCGGTTCTAGAACCTGAAATTAACGCTTTTCTCTCTCTCTCTCTCTGTCTCTCTCTTGCAGTATCGATCAATCGCGGATACCTTCTGGACCTAGATCGGATAGTGTTGCTTCCCAAGTTTCTCTTTGGTGGCGGTAACACACACACACAGACGCACACATAAATACACACAGATGAGTCTTAAGAGGCGGATCGCGTCAGTCAAGGGGAAATGGCTTCCATCTCGTGTCTGTCGGGGGCTTCTACTAGTAGTGGCCGCGAGGCATGAGTTCACAGGGAAGGATAATTTCCACCCTCTACCGTGAAATTACTTTCTCTTGGTGCGCGAGTAACGAGACTTCCATCTAGCCGGCCTTCGGATAATACGGTACTCCGATTAAAAACCTGATTCGAGATGTCTCATTGTCCATTCTCGGACCCACGATACGTCTTCACCATCGTTCAATTTTCAAAATCCATAACCTCAAGGAAAACCAAAATTTTGTTTGGGTTTGAGTATTGAGTGGAGATTGAATAGACAAAGGATTCGAAGAACAGTAGGATATTTTTTCATTCGAGGTTGAACGTACAACGAAGTTTCCACGAACGATAATGAATTAAAAGCTCAACGTTGATGAGACAAAGAGAAAGATGGGAGGGGGTTGGGGGTGCTTGGGTCGAGAGAAGACAACAGATGCACCAGGAAAGTTTACAGATCGGATTACTCAAGAAAGTGATACTCCCTGTTGTCTGAACGTCTGGATCTACCATGAGGAATATCCAGCCATCTGCGTTGCCTGCCAACCGTTTTATAACTGAAGAAGCCCCCGAAACACTCCTGGCCCTCTCGAGTGTTTCATAAAAGACGAGGAGATCTTCCCTCGTTCGTCAAACCGATGTTACCTCTTAACCCTTATGGCGGTGGGGTACTAGTGTTTCGTTGTTAACCACGAGGAAACATCGAGGAACGTTATTTTCAACCAGGGTACTGATGGGGAAACTCGAGAGCCCCGATGCGACACTTTAATCACGGAGGGAACACTGACATCCGTCAGGAAAGTAGTATCTGTGACGGTAGTTTGATATTGTTGATGGTACTTGGTGCCAATTAATGGTATTTCATCACCGTTGAGGTTACTTCATGTCATTGAGGTTATCTGGACATCATTGAGGTTATCTGGACACCATTGAGGTTATCTGGACACCATTGAGGGTATCTGGACATCATTGAGGTTATCTGGACATCATTGAGGGTATCTGGACATCATTGAGGTTATCTGGACATCATTGAGGGTATCTGGACATCATTGAGGTTATCTGGACATCATTGAGGTTATCTGGACACCATTGAGGTCATCTGGATATCATTGAGGTTACTTGACGTCATCATTGAATTTATCAGGACATCATTGAGGGTATCTGGACATCATTGACGTTATCTAGACGTCATTGAGGTTATCTGGACATCATTGAGGTCATCTGGACATCATTGAGGTTATCTGGACTTCATTGACGTCACCTTGACATCAGTAATCTTGACACCCCATTGTACCTCAAAAGCGGTTTATCAACAAAAGCCGCTGGGATAACCCGGTACGTTCATACTCCAAGGACTGGGTCATCATTCCCTGGCGCAGGACATCAAAAACGTCGCTACACCAAAGCCAAACTCCCTTAGCCTCCGATCTCTCCAATCTGATTTTCTACAGTCACACCAGTGTCCACTCAACATACACTGATATATCCGTCGTCCGGTCGGTCCATCAGCGACGAGTTTATGCGATACCCAAGAGAGGGTGCATCGAAGATCACCCAAACAAACCCACTGTCCGAGAATGGAACTCCGTGAAATCGCAGACAATTCCCATACTGCTCCATCCCATTGTTGGGTTGGAACGTTGGATCCTCGCGCAAGACTGCTTCAAAATGCTAATTGAGAACGTGTTTATAATTCAGGTTCCGCAACGTTCGTACTTGGGCACATTCGTCAGCACGTACCGGACATGACAATTTTCTCTATTCGGATGACAACGTGAATAATTTGACTCAGGGCGAAACGAAATTCCAGATTTTTAAATTCATAAGATTCGCAAGTGCTTTTATGCTGCGCGGAACATTGCGCAGCCTGAGTTGGAATTTGAAAAAAAACAAGGACTGTCCTTGATCTGTCTAGACCAAATGACATCAAGCTATGGTCCAGCTTCCAGCCTGCAGTCGTTTAGCAATGAAACAGGTCTAAAGCTAGATCTTGATGATCCCAAGTTCTCTTACCTGAACTGATAAACAACGGACCCTGGAACAACTGGTAATCAAGACCAAACAAACCCAAACAACCCTGGCACCTAAAAATAGAAAAATCTAAACCTGCCCCAACCCAATGTAATTCAAACTCTACAATATTTAGCTTCATTATTTGGGTTTGTTTTGGTTCGTTTGGGTTTCTTTGAGTTAGTTAAACCCAAACAAACCCAAACAAACCTGACACCTGAAATCATCAGAAAAATCCAAACCTACCCCTACCCAATGTAATTCAAACTCTACAATATTTAGCTTCGTTATTTGGGTTTGTTTTAATTCGTTTGGGTTACTTTGCTCACCAGTCACTTTCTACGTATCCATAAAGACAAAACTCATCAAAAGAAGGGATTATAATTCAAAAACGTTGCTTAATTCCCGTTTCTCTGAACGTGAACGATGCTGAAGCTCGTTTATCGTTTACGTTTCAGGTAAAGTCGTTCTCTCTTGCTTTTCCAGTACAGATCGCTTTCCTACGTTTACTCTTTGGGGATAAGCAAGCAGAAACTTGGAGGATACTCACTGCTTCCACTTTGCTCGTCCTCTCATCAGTTTGCTAACGTTCTATCAAGGTCCCTTTGGGTATGTGCTTCCACCGTCCATCCATCTTTTCAATCCATCCTCCTCTCTCATTCTCTTTCCTTTCTCTCTATCCTGATCGATTCGGTTTCCTTCTGTTTTCTTGGTCACTGTTTGTCATCTCTCTCTCTCTCTCTATCTCTCTCTCTTTCTTTCCGAAGCTCTCACGTTTTTCACCAACTTTCCATTTTCCACCCTCGTTTGCATGCATCCCGGATAGCCTCGAAACGTCACTCCTGATACACGCCATTCGCAATGCACAACGCTATAACTCAACCCCTCCCCCCCCCTCCGATCCTCAGGCATTTTTTTCCAGTTCCACCTTCGCTTTCTTTCGGCCAGTTTTTCTCCTCCAACCCTGATAATGGAAAGGACGAGGTCGAGTTCCATCGGACACTGGTCGAGTTCCATCGGACTCTTTTACCAAATTACTTTAATTCGTCACGAACTCAACTGCGAATTTTTTATCACAGTGAGTTCGGACTCACACCGGGTCTCAAATTCTTTCGATGTTTCGTTCGTTACTCTTCACGTTCTTGCGAGTATTAACTCGACAGGATAGTTCTTGTAAAGACGAATTAATGGGAAATTTTTGAATTTTGAGTTTGGGTTTACGAATATTTTTTTTGTCACTTGAAAGATGGAGGAATTTAAGCTGAAAGAAAAATATTCAATTTTTAACTTAAAATGCAATGCAAATGCAAAAATAATGCAAACCTTATAATGTAAAACGTTAAAGTTATAGATTTTCAAATGCTAAACTTAAAAATTGAAAACCACCAAATTGAAGACATTAATATTTAAAACATAAAAATTATGAAATTTTTAAATACAAACCTTAAAAATTTGAAACCTTAAAATTAAAGATCTCAATAATTAAAACCTTAAAGTTCAAACCTTAAAAATTGAAAACTATCAAAATAAAGACCTCAATACTTCAAACCTCAAAACTTCAAATTTCAAAATCGTAAACCTCAAAACCTCAAGACTCATAACCCGAAACCTCAAGCCTTAAACCTAAAAATCTCAAAACCTCCAAACTTCAAAAAAAAAAAAAAAAAAAAAAAAAACAGTTCCAGCCAACATAAAATCTAAAAGCCCTCTTTTTGGGTTTCCAAATATAGTGGATTCCAGATTGCAGTCGATCGATCAACCTGAAATCGTCTGTAAAAAAAAATGCAATATTTTTTCCATGACTCAGCTCGAAAGATGCAAAAATAAAATGAGACGATATCAAGTTTGCTATGATGGAACCAGACGGAGTCTTTTGCTGATTTGTTCTTCTTGGTAAATGGCAAGTAAGGATTATTTAAAACCTTGTTGACGCGACATTCACTGTGGCGGAGGATGAACATGAGTACTTGGGTGGGGAGTGCTCGGGAGTTATTGATATTTATGGGAGCGACGCAGGTACTGGTGAAATGTTGCGCATCGTACGTGATTCTCGTGTCATCCGTGAGTTTAACATAGGAATACCCGTTTCAATCTCCACAGTATGGGCGCTCACGCATGTTAGGGGGCCCTCTTTGCGGCACAGGTGGATAACGAGTAAGCACACGCCGGTTCTTCATTCTTGCATGAGGAAAAGGAAAACCAGCTCATCCGCGTTCCCCACCCACACGTTCACTTTTTTTTTTCTTCTTCGATTTTCCTTGTCTTTTTTTCACAAAAGAGAAAAAAAATTCAGTGATTTCGAGCGTGACGAAATCGAAGTATCAAGTGGGCGTCCTGACATTGGGAATAATCGAGATCGATAACAAACCAAAATGGTGATTCGTTGAAATTGACCATCGAAGCTCCGTTGGAAACTTTCCAATCGGATGATCGAAACGACACCAATTATCTTGTTGTTTTTTTTCTGTCATTTTGGACTCAATTTTGAACAGCAATTGATTCAATCATGAATAATTCGAGAGAGCGAAAAGATCGAATAACAATGCGATATTATTATTGTTATTTGGTCCTGAAATAATAATAATAATAATTTAATTTTATTTAATAACATTATTATTATTATTTAGGTACATGATTATTTTAATAACAGATTTAATTTTACTGTTTTATGTAATGACATATTGTTTTTCGAAATTGTGTGCATTATTATTTTTTCGAGAATCCTTGATTGAAAAAAATTGCGAAATTTTCGATTTTGCATATTATAGAAGTTTCCTAATTATAGAATTTTGCAGTTGCGACTTTTTGAACAATTTTTTTTAATGAAGAATAAAAATTGTCATATTTAGGTGTAGAAGTTTCGAAATTTTAGAATTTTGAATTTGCGTCTTTCTGAATATTTTTTTTTTGAATTGCCATTTTCCAAGCTTTATTTATTTCACGAATTTTATAATTTTTTACTTTTATCGCGATTTTTGACACTTTTTTTTTATTTAAGTATAAATAATTGTCATGATTAGTGTTAGCGTTTAAAAGAAATTTAAGTCCTATTTAAAGCTCGGTAGAGGAAAATACGCGATCCTAATTAATTCATACGATCCTAATTAACAGACAAGACTCTGTAGTCTTTTTTTCTTATCTGAGATAATAAAAAGCGGAGAGCGCGAGCTCGGCTTTTTCCCACCTGTTTTCTCATGTAAAATGTACGCCCGTCAGAATAAGAGGTCTGCCACTTTCACTACTATCGGTCTTAAACGTAATCGTCGATCGACCATCACATTTCATTGAAAGTAATTGACCTCCACCGTTCCGGTTCTTGGTCCTGAGGGTTCTCCCTCGAAAATACCTTTTCGTTCACTTTGAACCCAAAGTCCCAAGTTTTCAAGCTTGCGAGTGAACGATCGGTATATTCCTGAGGTAAATCCAATTGAGCTCTCGTTTTTCACGGAGCTTTCGACGAAGAAGTTTCGCCGTACAGAAATATCCGAATTTCATCAATTCTGAAGCAACAGTCACTTTTGGATGTCATTGCACTTGAAATTTGCAACTTTTCAATTAATTGACAATTTTCTTCGTTTTATTCACGATCGAAAATGACATTTTGCATTTTTGTTAAATATTTCAGGAATTTTGCAATTTTGTTATTGAATTAATTAATTATAAAGTTTTTTGTTATTTTTTTCTATTTTTCAATAACTTTGTTTTTTGTTTTTCAATTACTGATTTTTTTTTTGTATTTTTCAATAACTAATTAATTGTTAAAATCCATTTCACCGTTATTCCTCGATCTTTTTTTCATTTCTTCTAAGAACGTTCATACTTTCCCATGAATAAATAAATATCTCCACGAAACAAACCCAACACGATTTTAGTATTTCAATAAAAAATTAATTGGTAAAATCCATTTCACTGTTATTTCCCGATCTTTTTTTCATTTCTTCGAGGAACAACATTCATGCTTTCCCATGGATAAACTCCCCATAAAATCCATGGGGCCCATGAAAAAAGTCGAATAAGAAAAAAAATACACGAATAACTCAAAGTGAATTAAAAAAAAATAAAAATCCAGAGGTAATTAATACGAAGCTGGTTAAGTGGGCGTTAATATACTCACCAATTTGAGCCAGGCGTTCGTAGTGAGTATTTGGTTTTTCTCGTCCTGGAAAGAAAAATACACGTATACATCGTCTGGTGAATTAATATTTGGTCAAAGTCTGTTACCGGAGTAAAATGTGATATTTCTTTATTCGCATATTCATGAGAGCATAAATACGAGTTTCACACCCGGCGAAAACGTGGCCTCACTTTTATATGTATAATACTCTCGTGTGTGTGTGTACGTAGTGTGTTAATTATAATTACAAGCTGTTCGTCGGCTCGCACGGTATAACTGCAATTTCCCCCTCCCCCTCCTCACCCCACCCTTCAAAAGCTTCCGGCTAAACTTTCACGACGAAATCTTTTTTACCACACCTATCTACGTTCATTCATCATGAATGTTTCATTGCAAACGCTTCCTCGAAAAAAAAATTTCTTCGAAAGCTTCCACATTTTTCAATACCTCGATCGGTTGTTCAATAGCAGTTAAAAAAAAACAAAAAGATCGACTACTCGGAACTCAAAAAAAATTCAAATAAAAATCATTTATCGAATTTCGTAAAATATTTTCTCATCTTTTTGCAAAATTGTTTATATTTGATTTGAATAATATTTGTTTATGAAAATACGAGATAAAAAAAGAACATAATAGATTTTAGATTCATGGGAAATTTATTTATGCTAGAGGAATTTAAAATGGAGAAACAATTATAATATAATATTTATTATTAATATAATTTGGAACAGAATTTAATTATTATATTTAAGATTGGATTTTTTTTTAGTTGTATTTGTGGCATGTTGAATATTTAAATGATAAACTTGATATAATATAAGATTTAATGGAAATATAAATTTTAATCATGAAAAATAAACATTGTTTGTTGAATATTGTATCGATGTAATAATCAAATAAGAATATTCAAGAGGAAATAAATAAAGAATATTTATATTGAAATTCATTCATGCACGATCGTATCACCAAATAAAGTAAATTTAAATTTACTTTAAATATTTTCTTTTAAAATATATTATTTTTTCTTATAAAAATTCTTTTCTTACCTTATAATTTTCTCTAAATCTTTTATTTTTTTCAAAATCAACATTTTCCATTTTATTATTTTTTTTAATTTTTCCCATAAATGATATATTTGCAAAATGAAGATTTCCACAAAAACCGGAAGTTACTTTCGCGTTTTGAAGAAGCCAAAAAAAAAACTAAGGACAATTGAAGAAAAAAACGAAAAAAAAAACAAAGAAAAATTGCTGGGCTTTGAACGTTGCGAACTTGAGCACCGTTGACACGACGGATTGAAATGACCTTTTCCCGTACACGCATGCGGAGCGTATAACGGGCGCACGTGTACGTACTTTCAGGCAATATGTATACCGTTGAAAGCTTCGAGATCAATTGAAATTTTACCCGTTGTCGTGAGATAAACGGTCGATTGCGTAGTCAATGTGACAGGCAGGCGAGGGAACAATGGCTGACGGTGGGAGCAAATGTATTGTTCCATTATTTCCTCATACGATAATTTATCGGATCGATAACCCCTCCGTTCCACTGACTAACAGGAATTTCAAAAACTTATCAGAAATAATGAAAAACTCAACGTGTCGAAAACTCAAAAAGTCCAGTAAAAAAAAAACAAAAATGTCCACTCAAAAAACCAAAAAAGTCCACTCAAAAAACCAAAAAAGTCCACTCAAAAAACCAAAAAAGTTCACTCGAAAAACAAAAAAAAATGAAAAACAAAATTTATAGTGACAACTCACCACATCGATGATCTGTTGAAGCGTGATACCGAACTTGACCTCGAGGGGTTCACTCTCGTTCGCGACTGGACGTTCCAGGATGTTGTAATTAGCTAGTAGATTATTGAGTAGCTGTTTCTCGTGGTAACCACAATGAATTTCTGAAAAACAATGTAACGGAGGTGCGTCATTAAAATATTGTTCTTTCTCGCGAGTCCGTCTTACAAACGAAAGATTTTCCGAATTCGTTATTTCTCGGAGTTGCAATGTATTTTATAATTAGAAATAATCATGGTTGACTTCGAACATACGGGGAATTCGTTATTTCTTCGGGTCGCTGGAATCTTCGAACAACATAAATCTTGGAGTTGCATATATATTGGAGTTGCATATATGTTGGAGTTGCATACGCATTGGAACTTCATGTGGATTGTAATTGAATATACCTTGGAGTTGCATATATTGGAGTTGTACATATAATGGAGTTGCATATATATATATATATATATATATATATATATATATATATTGGAATTGTATCCATCGTGGAATCGCATATATATTGGAGTTGCATATATCCTGGAGTTGCATAAATCCTGGAGTTGAATATATATTGGAGTTGCATATATATTGGAGTTGCATACATCATGGAATTGCATATAATGGAGTTGCATATATATTGGAGTTGCGGGCATCATGAAATTGCGTATATCTTGAAGTTGCATATATCCTGGAGTTGCATAAATCCTGGAGTTGAATATATATTGGCGCTGCATATATCCTGGAGTTGAATATATATTGGAGTTGCATATACCTATCCTGGAGTTGAATATATATTGGAGCTGCATATATCCTGGAGTTGAATATATACCGGAGTTGCATATATCCTGGAGTTGAATATATATTGGAGCTGCGGAGCTGCATATATCCTGGAGTTGAATATATATTGGAGTTGCATACATCATGGAGTAGGATATATATATATATATTGGGGTTGGTTGTAGCGTGGAATTGTCACTTCTTTGGTTTGCGTATATCTCGCTCGCGAGAAGCTCGTATCGCCGATTGCGAGATGAGACCTCGTCGAATCCAATAATTGCGAACCCTCGATAGCGTACATGCGGTTTAACCGACTTTGGAATCCATCGGTGACGAAGAGGCGGACAGAGCGAGAGGGACGGGTAGGGACGGGGGGGGGGGGGGAGGGGAGAAGGGCTAAGGTAAGCTTTCCAAGCTCTGGTTACGCTGTTGTAGCTATAACTACAGCATCCGGAATGCAACAGGATTCTATCGGAGAATAATGGCGACGGTGGTTGGCCTCGATGACCGGCGACACACGTACCTTTCGCGGAGGAAACACGTAATGCATGTTTACCCGTATGTGTGCGGCTGTGATCGGAACGGGAATTCTGACCCGCCAGTTATTTTGCCAAGTTACCCACAAACATACGATACGAACAAAAAAAAAAATAACGAAGATGAAAATCGAAACTTGGTCATCGTTTTCTTACAGCGTGGAAAGTCTCGAGTTTCTATCCTAGGAAGTCGAGACTTCCGTTTTTTATTTTCCATTTGACGTAGGTATGGGGTGAAATTCGTGAAGTTTCTTCTTCTTTTTTAATTTTTTTCTTACGGTTGAAATTTACGAACTTATTGCAATTTTATCGAATAATTAAAAGTTGGTAATGTTATATAAATAATTCAGGAAAGTAACGTCAATTATATAATTAACTGGAAGATTAAAAATTGATTAAAAAATGAATTTGAGGAGTGAAAAGATAATTATATATTTAATTGGAAAAAAAGCAATTATTAATTAATTGGAGAACAAAAATAAATTGCAAAATGAATATGAGAAGAAATAAATTAATTACACAATTAATTGAAGGAGAAAAATCATTATATAATTAATTAGAGGTAAAAAATAAATTTCAAAATATATTTAGGGATAAAAAAATTAATTATACACTAAATTGAAGGGGAAAAAAATTATAAAATCTATTTTAGGAAAAATAAATTTGAATTATATATTAAATCGAAGATTAAATAAAGAAAACTTTCGTTTTATCATTTTTTGTAAAGAAAACCTTACTTTTTTTCGTTCCGTCACCAATAACAGCAGAAATATTTCTCCACGCTAAGTTTTCGAGATTTACTTGTTAGTTTATGCGTTCGAAAGTTCTGTTCCGATAAATACGAGAATAATAGCGCGACACGAACAGCGGTAAATTCAGAGTTAATCGTTGGATGGAGGAATGGCTGTTTCGAAGGAAAAGAGAGTGAAAACGGATATACCAGCTTGTGCCAAGTTCGAAACGGTCCGTACTCTTGAGAATTTATACACGGCCGATAATTACCTCGGCCTACGTACATTTATCGCTTAGAACTTATTTTATTTCTCCGCACAGTACGTACTTCGTAAACTGAATGGTTCTCTCGCAAGGGGATGAATCCACCACCCGTAAGCACTCGAGGCTTATGCCAGGAATTATGGCAGAAAAGAGCCAAATGGAACCTCTCTGTACTGATAAAAAAAAAATCAATAAAACAACGAGCTACGACCGTTTCACTCCGTAAAGCTGAAGGAATTTTTATTACTGAAGAAACGACCAGGAAAACTCGAAAAAACACCCTTCACCATCCAGAACAAATCACACTTTGTTCACATTCACTTCGAACCTCGACGACATCAAATGTACAACCAAAACCTCGTACTTGTGGATTGCAATTTTGAGAAACGAAGGAAAACTTTGGAAATTTTTTTTTTTTGAAATCTCGAAAACTTTGTGTCTGACCCAGGGTGAAAATATTTCTTTTTTTCTTACAAATCGATGACAATTTTGAAATCTGTTGAAATTGGAAATTTTAGGCACGTTTCGAATTTTTGAATATTGAGATTCGTAAAATTTGGATTTTGGAAAATAGAGATTCCGAGAATTTGAATTTTGCAAAATGGTAGATCACGTATTTGTCCAAAATCTAAAATGATACATCCGAAATTTCTCCAAAATCCAAAATACTAAATCCCGAATTTCTCCAAAATCCAAAACAGTAGATCACAACGTTTTCCAAAATTCAATACAGTAAATCTCAATCTTTTCCAAAACCCAAAATATCAAATACCAATTATTTCCAAATTCCCAATTTTGATAAAATCATTTTAAAAAAAATTACAATCAATCAAAAGCTCCGACAGAATATCGACGTTCGGAGTTCCATCATGATCGATTTCGAGAAGTAATCGTACCTCTCAAAAACCCACCCTGTAAACCAGCGAACCAATTAAACCGCAAAAAATTCCCCATGAGCCCCCATGAATTTTTTTCGTTTCTCATACAGTGTGAAAATGATAAAACCTCGTCGAGTGTGAAGGTACCTAGGTCGAGGCATGCGCACAAGTTTTGTCTCCCGGGGAAAAGCGTTTCGATTCTGCGCGCCGAAGAGACGGAAACTTTTAATACCGCAAGGAAAAAGGCAACTCTGTAGGATAAAGCGCAAAGTTTAAGGGGGAGGAAAAAGGTTGGGAGGGTTGGGAGGGCAGCACTGTGGAGACAATCTGCCTTGGCGTGTACTAAGAGACAATGGAGGTACGTGTCAACGTTACACCTGACATGAAGTGCAGCACATGGCCACAGATGTACTCTTCTCTGTCTCGAAGAGAGACACAAAAGCTGAAACCTGTCGAGCCCTTGCATTGGTGTGTGTCCATTGGTGTGTCTGAGCCCAGCTAGTATTCCAGAAAAGTTCATGTGTACCTTCAGAAAATCGAGGGAGAGCATTGCTCATAGAAGTAAAAGAGAATGAGCAAAGAAAACCTAGACGCAATACATATAAGATGAGCTTGGTAACGAGTAGCTGAAAGATACACCTGGATCTTTGTACAAGCGTGCAATTGGACAGCAAGGACATAGCTGATGGAAGAAGAAGATTTGGGGTATTCGTAATTTCTCGGAGTTGCGTAATATTAGAGTTGAGCATATTTTGGAATTGCAAATACATTGGAGTTGCATATATCCTGGAGTTGCATATGTCATGGAATTGCATATATCGTGGAGTTGCGTATATCACGGAATTGCATATTTCCTGGAGTTGCATATTTCCTGGAGTTGCATATATAATGGAATTGCACATTTCCTGCAGTTGCATATATCATGGAATGGCATATTTTCTGGAATTGCATACATTCTGGAATTGCGTATATCCTAGGATTCGCGTACATTCGGGAATTGCGTATGTCCCGGAGTTGCATGTATCCTGGAGTTGCATATTTCTTGTAGTTGCATACATACTGAAGTTGCTAACATTCTGGAATTGCAGATATCCTGGAATTGCATATATCGTGGAATTGCATATATCGTGGAATTGCATATTTCCTGGAGTTGCATATATCGTGGAATTGCGTATTTTCTGGAGTTGCATATATCATGGAATTGCATATATCCTGGAGTTGCGTATATCATGGAATTGCATATTTCCTGAAGTTGCATATATCCTGGAGTTGCATGCATTCTGGAATTTCATTTTCTTGGAGTTGCGTTTATCCTGGAGTTGCATATATCCTGGAATTGTTGTGTGCATTCTAAAAATGGCTTTTATTAAATTTCCGGATATCTCCGGAGTTTTATGGACGAAGCTGAGCGAAAAAGCTCCCTAGACAAATGCCACTCCAAACATTTAAAGCTTCGTTCTGGTCGTTTGGTTTTACGACGAAAACCACGTACGAAAAAGTAGACGCTGACAGAGTTCGATCTAGAATTGTATAGATTCTAGTGCACGGTATCGAATCTTCGCATCTCCGGTACGGAAGATATGAGAAATCAAGGATGATAAAATAAGCGACTGGTGGAAACGACGAAACGCGGTGTAACCGATCCTAGGCACTTCCGACGTTTCCGACACGTTGCTCTTTTTTTTGCTTGTTCCTATTCTCCGCTGGAACTCTTTGTGTCGACGATTCACTATTGGTAATCGGTGTCGGAAAACTATCAAAAAAATATCTCGGATTGTTACTTTAAATGACGTCTAAAGAGACTTGGTAAAAAAAAAGTATATTATACTTTTAATTAAATTAAATAAAAGCTTATTTCGGAAAAAGGGGTTTTTTTTTGGTTTGGAAAAAAGGTGACCTTTTTTGTACTCTGTCTTTGGATTTTGATAAAATGTTTGGATTTTGATAAAACCTTTGGATTTTTCCGAATTCTTTGGATTTCGATAAAATCTTTGGATTTTTCCAAATCTTCGGATTTCTCCAAATCCTTTGGATTTTGATAAAATCTTTGGATTTTGATAAAATCTTTGGATTTTGATAAAATCTTTGGATTTTGATAAAATCTTTGGATTTTGATAAAATCTTTTGATAAAATCTTTGGATTTTGATAAAATCTTTGGATTTTGATAAAATCTTTGGATTTTGATAAAATCTTTGGATTTCTCCAAATCCTTTGGATTTCTCCAAATCTTTGGATTTCTCCAAATCCTTTGGATTTCTCCAAATCCTTTGGATGTTAATTTAAACAAAAAAACAAAATGACGTAATTTAAATAGCCATCAACCTTAATGACCCCTGACATTCCGTCATCAGTAATTTTCTCGGTTTGAGTGTAAAATTGAATTTGATCAAGCCTGGACTGTTAGCAGTCCTCTTCGTCGTTGACCCGCGGCTCGAATCCACTTTCGTCTTCGTCACGGTAGAACAAAAAAAGGCGAAAGAAAAGAAGGGAAAAGGTAAATAAGAAGAAAAGTAGTTGGGCCGTGGTCGGGATTGGTCCTTTTAACGTAAATTCACGTCGACGTACCAGGCGGCCCTCGTTTTTTCGACCTATAATCGAAGGCCGCCTTGACAACCCGTCTACCCATAGCAGGGCTGACGGAAAAGGAAGTTTAATTAGGTTTCTCAGGGAGGCGGAGAGCGCTATGCGAAATACGGACCGAACAAGGATAGACGCCCAGAAACGAATTAAAGTACGTGCAGGTGAATAAAAGAGGCTGAGGAGAACGAACATGAAAAGAGACAGAGAGAGAGAGAGAGAGAGAGAGAGAGAGAGAGAAACTAAGAAAGAGAGAGAAAGAATGAAAAAGGAAAAAAGAGGATAAAACAAATCCCAAGAAGGAGAGAGAAAAAAAGAAAAACCAAAAGAGAGAGAGAGAGATGATGATGATGATGATATAATTTATTATGCCCTAGTCTTCGACTTTCGGACAAAAAAAACGTAACAAAAATAACGTAGAAACTTAAACATAACTTAAAATTAATATACACGAAAAAAATAATAATAATTATAATGACAAAAAATAATAAAAATAATAATGATAATAAAAATAATAACCAGAATAACCAAAAATAGCCAGAATAGCGGTGATAATAATAAAAAAATAACAATAATAATCATGATAAATAATAATAATCATAATAATAATCATAGTAGAAAATAATACAGTTTATAACGACGTAATAATAATAATGATATAATGATAATAAAACAACCTAAACATCCACACGATGTCAAAAAATAGTAAAGAACAGAGAGAGAGAGAGAGAGAGAGAAAGGTGGACCAAAATTGATGATGATAATGATGATGATTAATTTTATTATGCCCCAGTAAAAAAACTTTTCGAAAATTTGGGAAAAACAAAATTATTGCAAAACAAAATATACAACGTCGACTACAAGTGGGCAAGCTAGAAAAAAAAAACGAAAAAAAAACAACGAATACCGATAGGCTGTTATCCTCCTTCTCCTTCAAAGTTTAGCACTTTTCCACCCGAAACTTCGTACCTGACTGCAACTCGGTACGACCAAGTTTCTCCTCATCGTGTTGAGTTTCACGCGTCGTCCACGCACACGTAGACACCTACTGAAAAGTCCACACAAAAGTGGTGTTACCATCGAGCCTAAATTCTTCAGTAGCTCCGATGCAAAATCCAAGTGTCTTGTTTTCAACGCATTTACCTGAGAGAAATCTTGTACTTCGTTTTTTACAGGTTTTCTCGTCTGCAGTTTTCCGGATTCGTATTAAACGTCATTTCATATTTGAATAGCTTTGAAAATTCTACACGACTCTACGAATATTTTACAAAACATTCATTCTCTTTTAATAACATTTAATTAACTAATTAATTCATATCAATATCAATATTAATATTAATGTTTATAATAATCATTAATATATAAACCACTAATAATAATTTTGATGAATCATAATTATTGGTGATTAACTATAATAATTTATTATTATTATTATTATCATTATTATTAGGTGAATATAATATCAATAATAATAAAAATTATTATGAATTAAATTATTATTATTAAATTATAACAGTAATTATAATTACTGTTATAATTTAATAATAATAATTTATAATAATAATAATAATAATTAATATAATATTAATTAATATTAACTAATAATAATAATATTAATAATAATTTAATAATAATTATTATTAAATAAATTATTATTATTATATCAATAATAATAAGAATTATTATTAATATTATTCAAGTAATTCAACAACAACAATAATAATAATAATATGGGGAAAAATAAAATGGGGGAAACCCCATATTCGAAAAAGTATCATATCGGAAGAAAACAACAATTTTGACAAATCCACGGATCGGTACTTGACGCGAGGGTTGATTCGTAGTCGAGGCGAGAAAAACGTGAAAAATGCCCGTGAAACTCGTACGATCAACCGGGTATGGGTTTTACAGAGGACTCCGAGGTACCGGATCGAATTGCGAAACGCGGATAACCACGTTTCCAGGGGTTTCCTTTCATACGCCTCGAGGGCCAGAAATCTTGCGTTACACCCTCTCGTGAGGTACAAGACGCGTACACGCTTTTGCTACACGCACGGGACGAGGATACCTATCGCAGTATCTTTGCTTTACCTTCCTCGGGTTTCTTCTCAAAACGAAGCTCTTACTGAAAAAAAAAACGAAAAAAAAAAAATAATAAAAAAAACGAGCGAAAAAACAGAAAGCACGAAAAGGGAAAGCTTCTACGTGGAAGAGAGGGCTAGAGAGAGACATGATGATAATGATGATCATGATAGATTTTATTACGCCCTTTTGCCACTAGACTTTCGCTCTAGTTACCAGAAAAAAAGAAACAGAAAAAAAAATTAACAAATAAAAAAAAATTAAATTAAACAAAATGAATAACTATATAATAAACTAACATTAGAAGATAAACAAAGAGAAAACAAAAATTCGAAACTATATATACAAACTGAAAAATACAGTCAATAATTACAATCAGAAAAAACAATAATTTTGAATTACAATAGAAATTAAACTAGAACTAATAGAATAATAAATTGAACTAGAGTGAGAGATAGAGAGATAGAAAGGTAGATAAATAATTTTATTATAGTTTATTTATTAAATTCATTTTTTTTTAATTTATTTTTATTCTTTATTTATTTGTCATATATATATTATTAATATATATATATATATACATATATATATATATATATATATAGAGAGAGAGAGAGAGAGAAAAAGAGCCCTCGGCTCGCTAACTACCCTGTCGAAGCGCCGAGATGGAAAAGCGCATCCTTACGCGGGCTCCAAGGATCTGGAGGGGCGACTGCGGAGAAACAGAGGAAACCGGAAGAAGAATGCAGGCCGAGAAGGAGGAACGCTTAAATATATATATAGATATATATATATATATACAGTAATACACACATATATATATTCTAAGATTTCTTATATACACCCCCATATATACATGGATATGTACATATATACAAGAATATATATA
>JAPYZJ010001002.1:0-59407 GCA_030522765.1 Ophioninae sp. B BG-2022a
AAAAAAAAAAAAAAAAAAAAAACAAACCGCGATCTGCGATCGCGATGTGGAGCCAAACGGAGTACCCGTGGCCGGGGAGAGGCACTAGTCGTGGAATTCACGTACGCGTACAAAACATTCGTGAAAAAGTGGCAGCGAGCAGACCGGCCAATCTCCCCGTGCGCGATAGTGAGCAAGAGTGAAAGCGTGGCAAAAATATCTCCCCCTCCCCTCCCCCTTCAGCTCCTTCCCCCACCATACAGTAAAATGTTACGGGGGCCTGAACGATCGGCGAACTTTTCTCTCGACTTTTGCCAATCATGTACGTACACCCAAAGCACGATTGGTTAGAGGGCGAAAGGGGGGGGGGTGTCAATACCTGGAGACGATTCAAGCCACCGTTCCATCATAGCTTCCTTCTCACCAGTTGCCAGAAGTACGACGTTTCCGCGTCGAGGTGAAATCTCGATTTTACCCCCCCCCCCCCCGACCCCGGGGGCGAGAAAACACTTTTTTTCATTCTTGGCTCCGTAGGAAATTTTTCCAAAGGAAAAATATGTCCGGGTGTACGGAAATTAATGAGCACTGATGAGGATATACCAAAATCAGATGTGGAAAGGAAAAAAAAACTCGAAACAAACGAAGAAACGGAAGGGGAGAAAAGAGTTGCGCGAGGTTGAATTTTCATTAGAGGATCGTACATTTCCTCGTCCGGGATACGAGTATGATTGGGTTTGCCGGGGTATAGATCTTGCGCATTTATTAGCTGTAAAATATCTCGAATAACGAGAAAAGTTATTGACGTCCAAAGTGTGTGTGTGTGTGTGGATGCATGTGTGTGTATGGGTAATGAGCAAACGTACGAGTAGAAGGAGCCTGGACAATCTCGGCGCACCGAATGTATAGTGGTACCGAGTAATGTGATGTAAGGGGGAGAAACATCATTAAAGAATCATTAAAAGTGGTATTACAAGTATTGAGAAAGATCGCGGCCTTTGGTAGGAATTTATTTCGATAGTTAAGTTAAAGGAGTGGCGAGACATTTTTTTTCTCATTGTTTTAATTTTGGTTTTAATTTCAACTCTTTATCCCCTTTTGAGGTTTTTTCCGTTTGAGGTACGGAACCCTAAAAAAGAACGATATTTTTCAATTTTAGTTTTAACTTCAACTCGACATCTCCTTTTGATATTTTTTTCTTTTGAGGTAAGGAACCCTAAAAAAGAACGGCATTTTTGAAAAGCCAAACATTAGGTCAAATGCATCGAGCCCTAGGTCACGTATTTCCAGATCTTAGTCGAAAACTCCACCAGCGGGCTACTGTTAATCCTGTACTAGGCGTCGTGGCCGCGTTCACGGGCACCTTCATCGGCAGCCGCTGCTCGCCCGTGTAGCAGACATCAGTATAGAGCGCACAGTCTCCCGGGCCATCGAAGCGACCGAACGCAGCAGCGCACCGTACTCACGCTATACTAAGTTGTACCGCTGACCCAAATGAATCCTTCCACCAGCGAGTCAGTCCCCGACCGGGCTCGAACGTGGTAATATGCTCGTAGCGGTAGCACCGCACGCGCCTTTTTCTCGATCAAAACAAAACCCGGCAAAACCAGAAACAAACACATCCAACTCGTATCCGGTTGAAAATCCGAATCGCGATCGCCAGAACTGTTGAGTTTTGAAACCCACGGTGTCCGAAAGTCCGTCAAGTGATTTGTGTCGATTCGATCAATGTCGAACCTGGTGAACATTGGGACAAAGAACTGATGTAGAAAACTTAAAGTTTCTACGTCCCGCATTAACAAATGTGATTCCGCTGTCCAGTCGGTGCTTCATTAATCACTATTTCGTCGATCCAGGCGAAAATCCACGACCGGAAATCCAGTCGTGGATGTTCAAATTTGGACTAGTTTAGAGGCCTTAGAGTCCAGAAACGTTGAGATATCTGAAAAACAATTCGCACTTACGTTAACGAATGTTCAAATTTTTTCTCAATTATATTGGACTGTTGGATTGTTCAACTTTCGGAAAAAACAAAAAGTTGGCGGTTGAAGCTGAACGACTCATCTGGTGCTGATACCTCGAGATACTAAAAAAGAAATAAACTTGGGTCTAAATATTTATCGATCTAGAAATACTCACAGTAGCAACGTCGCGAAACAGATGTCGGAAGGAAACTTCGAATTTTACAGAGAAACTGAGAAAGCGAGTAAAACGGATTGTTCGGAACGAGGAATTAAACGTGAACGGTGAACTACGAGTTGCAAGTATACCCGTTGAATAAAAACTACGATTCTTACGAATGGGAACACGTGCGAGCTTTTTATTCTCGAAATAGCGATGTCGCTAGGTACACACGGTCGTTCAGCGCTCCTCATCACTCGCAGTCATTGACATCCCGGATTCAGTGAGTTGTATTTCATAGTTTCGATCTGACACGGTCTGATTTTTACACGCTCCGGAACTAAGTGTCTCGTTTTTATACACTTTCGAGTTTGCTGATCGTGTGGACACTTCTTGTACTTTAATAAGTGTGGAAATTAACAATTTATCAAATGATGTTGACTGGACGCGTCTACGAGACGTGGTGAAAATTTATCTTTTTTTTTTAATTACCCTATTCAGTAATATGAAATCAACTGCCTGGTAAAACATCAGCCATTAATATTAATGAAGTCCATTGCGGTTTTATATTTTCCATGCTGATAATATTGAGAAAACTTTTTCTGACCCTTATAACTTACCGAGAGGTAAACATGGCTCAGTGCCTGACACACCATCTTATAGGAAATTGAACGCTTTACACAACAGATATCTAATGGTTTTTTCATAAATGTACTCTTTTGAAAGTTATTCGAGGTCGAAGTTGAAATTGTAGTAACTTTCAACGTTTATTTAGTTTTCCGGCAAAACTATCACATTTATCGAACAATATTGAAGAACTTTTTCCGTGGAAATTGATCGCTCTATAAAAAAGGTCCCGTATCATTTTATCATAAATCCCTTCTTCCCCCAGTTATTCAAGGTTGAAGTTGAAAAGTTGAGCCTTCACGATTTCTCCTTTTTTTCGACTAAACTATCAGACTTATCACAAAATATCTTTGGACCTTTTTTCCAGATAATTTAATTTCCTAAAAAATTATATTATTTAATAACAAAAAAACTTGATATACATGTTTTACAAAAAATTCCTTAACAACATTAAATTGATTTTGCCATAAAAATTGATAAAAAAAAATCTTAATTCGAAAGAATTCATTTTTATTGCATTTCAACCCAAACACAACCCCATAAATAGCTCGAATTGTTCGTATCGTTATAATTTTCCATTTTATCATGATCTGCGTACATCGAAGTGGAAAACGATCGATTTATTGGCTGAAATCGAGCACAGAAATATGCTCGTCAATCAGAAACGATGAAAGCACAGGAGGTGTCAATGTTTGATGGGATTGCGTAACCGACGCAATCAAGCGTTCTCGAACATTGGTCGCTACTCCAACTCGACATTGGTGTATATTTGTATGGAAATAGAAATGGCTTAGGAGATTGGAAAGGCGGGTGCGGCTAATATATTCGGTTTTATAAACGTAAATGCAGTTTGGTAATGAGCATATCGTGACGGACTTCAACGGTTGTCCAATATGAAGCTGCCTAATAGAATTGGTTTGGTCATTTCTGCTCTTGCGGAGCATGGCCTCAATACTTCGTGAATTACCATAGACCGTTTACAAAGACATTGTTCTCGGTACTAATTTCCTTAAGAGGTTGCTAAACATCGCTCAATTGCCAAGCTCCATCGCGTATTTTGACCTGCTCATCGATGCTGCTAATCTCTCTGATCGGTTCCATCAATTTCTGGGGAATATCCGGTTGAAAATATCTGGACGTGTTTTCAAAAATATCTGGACATTTTTTTGAAAATACCTGGATATTTTTTAGAAACTATCTGAAGAATTTGTTGAAAATATCTGAAAAATATCCATTTGGAAATATTTGGAAAAATGGTTAAAAATATCTAAGAAATTATCGTTATAAAAAATTCAAACAATATTGTATAAATTTGCATCGAAAACATGTGTTTTATGTTTTCAACTTTCACCGAATTTTTTTCCATACTTTTTTCACCCACGTCGTCCACCAATTAATTATTTATTCTTATTAACTCCATAATAATTAGTAATTATAAATTGAACAATTACAGTCTAATTGTGCAACTATAATGATCATATAATATATTTTATATTAATTTATATAATATATTATATGATAATTATTGTGCAATTAATGATTTATAATTGTTAATTATCATATTCATTAACTATTCAATACTTTCGAATAATCGCGGAAAATTAATGCAAATTTATTAACGAATCGTAAAAATGGAATTACGTAATTGCTACAAACATCAATATAATAAGGATTACGAAAAACAAATATAGGAAAAGTGTAAGTACATAACGTTGGCTCTTGATATTACGTATCGTCGTAGTAAAGGTACAATACAATGATACAAGGGAGTTTCACATGACCGAGTTTAACGAGATGCTCTCCGTCACTACGACGTGAGTACATCTCTCTCTCTCTCTCTCTTTCTCTCTCTGGAGTACATTCTATATACATTCATTGCCTCGTTTTATAATGATTATGACACGGGATCATTTGCACGTAGGTCGTGAACGACGTGGCTTCATTGCCATGCCTCCCGATTCAAACTCGGACGTGCTAATTGGCTAAAGGTCATAATCATAAACGTAATTGCGCCCTTACGCCATACCGAATCTACCGATGACGGTATCGGTGGGATCCAGAATTTATAAATCGCACTTTCACGAAAATTCATTTTCTCAAAAAATGATAATCAATTTTGATAAGTGCGAAGAAATTCGAAAAGGATTTTTAATTATTATTATAATGATTACTCAATTGTTTAACTAATTTTTAATTATAATCATAATGACTTTGAATATCAATTAACATAATTAATAATAATCATTTAACAATATACAAAATTGTTCATTTTCGAAAAGAAAACTCATTAAAGTTGATTCAATTCAATTATCTTCTTTCCAAAATTCATTATCGAAAATTAAATAAGATTATCAAAAATCCTACTGGATTAGGAAAAGAATAATGTTAATTCTGGTTAAATAAAAAATGAATTTTCAAAAAAGAAAAAAATGTATTAAACGTAACGGTATAAGACATTTCTTTTCGTCGAAAATGAATTTTGAATCTTCAAGATTATTGAAAAACCAAAATGATTACAATTATTTACCAAAATTATCATAAATAATCAAATAATTGAAAACAAAAAATACTAGAACGCAACTGATTAAATATCCTTCGGAAATTGATAGAAAAAACAATAATACTTAACTAATCAGCCATTTCCATAATAATTTTTTTCGAAAATCATTGTTGAAAAAAATAAATAACATAAAAAATTATCATAAAAAAAATCCTTCAGAAATTGTCCGACTTTTCACGTTTTGATAAAAATTGAAAAAAGAGTAGGCTGATCACCGTCCTATGTCCGATCAACGAGAAACTACTAGCCGATCAATTTTTTTTTTTTTTGAAGACGGTTTATTTTCAAGTACATTTATTTTTGTAAGGTCATCACCGATCGGAGCTCGTCGATCGGCCGTTGAGGCACGAAGGGAAGCTGGAAAAAAAAAAGAAAATTGTACGAGCTCCGCCGTCATTTCCCCCCGGGTAACGAGGTGCACCAAAGTCGTTGTAAATATAACACGTGTGACAAGCGCGATGCACGTGTTAGACGTCTATTCGTGTCGCGTGTCCCCGTTGCTTTCAGCGTGTTGAATGTATCGGCGTGTACGTGTTGAGCTCCGGCAGAATCTTAGGAGCCTCGCAGTGACTACACTCGTGTGATTCAGACCCGCGAACCCACTTTGAACTACGAAGAAACGCGGCGAGCAACGGACGCGTACTTTTTAAGTATCCGCCTTGACGTTTTTTTTCCTTTTCATTATCTTTTTTTTCTTCTCTTTGCTTGTAAGATTAAATTCTCTCATTGTCAAGAGAACTGGAAATCAAGTCGACTCGATCAAGTTTCCATGTGTGCCATGAATTGGAACTCCTCATTTATCGCACGGAGATTCGATCTACTTAAGCTGCGGACAGCCGAAAAAATAAACGAACTTTCCGAATTTTTTTCTCGAAAAATATCCGTCTGATTTTATCCAAGTTTTTTTTATTCAAAAGTTTAGGTATTTAGGTGTATTCTAAAATTTTTTGGTTAATATTCGTTCACAGGAACGGCTGTTATCAAGGGCCGACAAAAAATGTGTATCTCGCTTGCACGGTTTACGATTTTCATGATTTCGTACGGTTGGTTTGGGTTCGTTTTCAATAAGATCGGAAAAGAAAGTCTGGTTGGGTTTGTTTGGTTTCATTTTTCATAAAATCGGGAATAAACGTCTGTTTGGATTTGTTTGGGTTCATTTTTTATGACGTCGAGAATAAATGGATGTTTGAGTTCGTTTTTGATAACATTGAAAAAAAAATCCGTTTGGATTTGTTTGGGTTCGGTTTCGATAATGTCGGGAAGGAAAGTCTGTTTGGGTTTGTTTGGGCTAATATCCGATAGCGTCGAGAAGAAATATCCGTATAGATATAGGTTAAGCACGCGGATAGAATGGGGCTTCAAAGTGTGTTGAAAGGGTACTACGCGGGAGAAACTTTAGAGACGAAGCGCAGTAGGCATGCGGGCGTGTCGCCCGATTAGATTGGAATGCAACATGAGGTGTAGCGTTCGATCAAGGTCGGATAAAAGAAATGTAAAAAAGCAAAGGAACGATCGAACAGCGGAGCCGTGGAAATCAAGACGTCCATTATCATGATGTTTCGCTTCGTGGCCTTCCTCGTGTCATGTTCTTTCTTTTCCATTCTTATTCCGAGCTCGTAGCCTTCGAAACCGTGTTAATTTTAATCTCGGATAAACGATTTCACATTTTTTTTCGATTGCCGAATCCGCTAACTTTAAGGGGTGCGTGCCGGTCTAATGAAAATCACAATTCCAGAAAAGAATTAACAATTTTTGAGGATTTTAGTTGAAACAGCGAAAAAATCGTTTTGATATTTATTAGAATCTAGATTAACAAAGTTGGGCATTTTTATTTAATTCATAAATATTTATAATGAATAAATTCATCATTTTATTTAAGTTTTTTTATTTATTTGAGTTTACTCATTTTATTCAATATTTAAAGAAACTTTGTAATAATAATTGTATCATTCGTAGTAATTTGAATAAATCAATTTATAGTAATTTAATTTTCAAATTTTCGAAATTTCGTGAAACGTCGTTTTCATAATCCTACAATAATAAATATAATAAATATCCATAATCAAAAATATTGTAACAATACACAAATATATTATAAATATTATCCCAAATTATTATAACAATATTATATTATAATTGCATTTTATAATTTTCTATAGATATAATATATTATACAATAAAATAATAATAATATAATAATGATAAGTCTACCTTTAAAAAATAATTTTTAATAATTGCACAAAAAATATCAATAATTAAAGAAGATTAACGGTTGAAACCACTAAATTTATCCAAAACTGAAAAAACGAGTTTCAAACATAACGGTGGCTCAACCCGAAGCCAAAATTCAAGTACATCGATCAGTCTTAATGGAGTGGTAGGAAGCTTGTACCTGATAACATTAACATATTATTTCATCGTGTAGTACCGCGCAAAAAAATGATCACCTGTATTAGGTATAGTTTGAGAACATCCAAAATGATATTGAGGCTCCGTTCGACCACTGAAACGTGACCGGTCTAAGGAAACTCGCGAGGTGACAGTTTTACGAAGCCTCGACCGGGGGATATCAGGTTTTGGTGGTTAAATTAAAAGCGGTTTGTGAAAGGAGTCCAAACGGGAGAACTAGCCAGCTGTTACTTTTGAGACATTCAAATGTCTCGAATCGACTTCGCGATCGAGTCAAATTTACCAATTTGCAAGTTGCCGAAAATACAACCGGAAATGGTAAATAATGTTAATGAAGTTCGACAAAGACAGGTCGATGATCCGATCATTCCAACGATCGACATAACCCAAACGAACCCAAACAAACCCACCATTTTTCGGCGAGGCTGTGGGAGGCGCTCGGGAGGTCCAAACTCGGAAGGTTTGACTGAACCTGGAGCTGCCATTTCGGATGTTTTTTTTTCATCAAAAAATAATTGGTATTTACTCTCCATTGATGGAAGAATAAAATACGTCGAAAGCCATTTTCGGAAATATTTTTTTTTGGGTGAAAAAAAATGCTCGAAGTTTGGACGTTTTTGATGCCTCAAAACGGTAACCTAACCTCATTGTCTACGATCAGATTTTTGAAGTTTTCGAACTTTTCCCCTCCCCTCCTCCCTCCATGACTCTTCTACTTTTTTTGCCACTGTTTAATCAGTCTCCCACGTCGATTCACAAATTCTTCGAAACTTCGCAGAAAATTCTACAGTTACTTCAGACCCGTTCGAACATCCCGGGGATTCCGTTTTCTGGACCATACCAATTACGTGTAGTATTTCTGGAATTGCGACTCCTCGGGAGGTCACGGTTAAAACGAATCCACGACAAAACCGGTTGCTCGTCGAGGAATCAGCTCCCACGTGGCTTCGCAAATGCAAAACTGCCTGAACACGATTCAATCCAAATGTTATTGTATTGGCTTGATGTTGCCAACTGGAAGTTGGAGAACACAATGTATTTTTTTTTCAAATTTTTAAATTTTATTAGCTTTGAAAATTTTGTTATCTATTTTTGTGTGTAATTATTTAATTCTATAACTTTTTATTTTTGTTTGCAACTTTTTCTATTGTGCTTTTTTTTATTTTTAATTAAACTATTTTGAGAAAATTCTTTTCGATTTTTCGGTGGATAATTCGTTTTTTTTTTTCGTTTTGATAGTAATTTTCGTTAATAGTAATGAATTCGTAGCTTAAGGCGTGCCAAATTTTGGAATCCACATTTTAATCAGTTTTGCATTAACATTTCCAAAAAACCAGTTTTGGTTTGGAATCCCCACTTCGGAGTTGAAAAATCGATGTCTTTTTCACACAAACCCAAACCGATTTAAATCGAATGACAAGTCGATGAAACATTGCAGGATCACCGTTACAATGCGATTCGCCAATGAGAGAGCAATCATTTCCAAGCTTCATTTCCGTTTTACGATGAATGTCAGAAAAGCCGAGTGGTGGTGCTCGTTTTCTTTTTTCTCACCTTTTCCTCTCCAGTTGTAATTTCTTTCGGGGTATTACATTCGTAATCGCACCGGTTCGAACTTCATGTTTTTTTAATGCGTACTTTGAGTGCTGCCCGCTCCAGCGCGCGTTTAACTATAATACGATGAACCTCTTGTACATACCGCGAAACAATTTGCCTCCATGCAAGGCCATTGATCTCCCTTCGAAATATTATTTTTTCCATTTTTTTTATTTTTTTTATTTCGCGTTTTTTACCTCAATTTATTTTGCAAGGAAAAACTTATTTTTTATATCGATTATAATTTTTTATATATAAATATATAAATATATTTTATTATTATTATTATTTTGAATAATAAATTATTATTTCTATTATAGATAAATGATAATATTCTTTTTAATGAATTTAATAATTATGTATGAAATATAATTTTTTTAATCGAAATATAATTAATATATATCGCGAAGATATAAATAATTTATTATTTTTCTTATCGAATTTCAATAATCAAAAATAATAGTTTGAAAATATAAATCAATAATAATTTTTAATAATTATATATTTTTTCTATTTTTCTAGGTTTTAAAAATAATTGTTATTCATAGATAATGGCCAATAAATGTTTGAAAAACGTCATGACTAATCGAATAAAATGTTATAAACTATTTTGAAGAATTATTATTTTTAAAAATGTCCATTTTTTAAAGGTTTTTGTTTTTTAAGAAAAAAAAATGATTTCCGTCGATGAGTTTAACTGGCAAAAAAATAGTCGATCGATATTGATAAAGAACTCGCGCCTCGTCTCTACATTTGTGCCTCTCGCTCGTTTCTGATCGACCCAATTCTTATCAGGAATACAAATTACTCTGTGCCACAAATCGCCAAAGTTACGGCTCTCTTTGACGATCTAATTCTTCAATGTACACCCGAGAGTTTGTTCACGCGCAATTTCTACTTTCCAACGATCGTGACTTTGGTATTTTCACTTTTGGTATCGATTACTTCCACTTCAGAACTGGAACTCGAAAATTTTCATTCTTCTCACACTGTACAGAAAAAATATCTAAATAAAAATGAATCGTAAATAAAAGAAAGAACTATCGACATTTTAAAATAATTTTTTCACGAACCTGTCAAATATTCGAAAATTTTCCAATAAAAAGTAAATCTTTATGAAATGTTTTATGTCATTTGTCGAAAAAAAACGATATCATTATAATTAATAATAGAAAAATGAGGACTTTTGTTTTTTACAAAAAAAAATGAAGAAGCTCATTAATTTGAGTTTATTCCAAGTTAAATTAATAATTTTTTTTATTTTTTCTAATTTTCTTGAATTATATGACAAAAAAATCAAATCTATCAAATTTGGAAAATAATTCTTAGCAAAAATGCAAATATTATTTTTAATAACTAAAAAGTCACTTTTCTTTCCTACAAAAATAAAATAAAAAGCATTATTAACTAAATTTGAAATCTCTTGAATTTTATTTATCTACAATCTTTTCCCTTACGTCAAAAAACAACAAATTTGTAAATAATTCTTACAGAAGGGTGAAAATTAATTAAAAAATTATTAATAAATGAAAAAAATCGATTCTGCAATAAAAAATGAAATTATTATTGTTAAAAAAAAACCTTAAGTTTTCTCATTTTTAACGATAAAAAGGAGGCAAAAATGTTAATTAAATAAGAAATCGTAAATAATGGAACGACGAAGTATCGGAAGAAAGTTTGGTCGATCGATCGGAGGGCCCGATCTTTGCGAGGCTCTTGATGGTACGCGCACCATCCACGGGAGAAACACGTTGTTTTACCGAGTGGAATGTCTCGAGTGCGTGAGTCGTTGGTGCTCTCGTGATCGAGAAAGTACCAAACCGAGTATCCTCGAGTACGAGCTGCTAAGATAATCGCACCAACGAGATGCCGTTTTCTTCGGGAAAATAACGAGCCATCAAAGAATGAAGAATCCATCGGTAGAAATTCAATTAAGGGGCAAGCAAAAATCGGTATATCAAAGTTCTCCAAAGGTCACGCAATAAAATACCATTATTTGCAACTAATGATAATTACGGGGTCCAAAAACCTCGTAACCAAAAATACTTCAACCCCTTAATTATAGTTAACAAATTAAGGGGACAGTCGGTTTCATAATTGTGGGGGGGTGGGCTGAACAACAATTTAACACTTAATTGTAATTACTATATTTTAAAAATTAATTTTTTTCATTTTTTTAAAATAAATTCATTTCATATATATATAAAGTATATACGTAAATCTACAGAAAAATCTAAGTAAATAAATATATAATAAATAATATTTTTTTATTCCGTTAAATATAAAAACGAACCCAAACAAAAAAATATATTTATAGGTTCATTGTTTTTCTGTGCTTTTTCCAGCTTTTGTTTTTGATTTTCTACACATCGAGAGTCCGTAAAAATAATAATGATTCGTGAAACAATTCCAATGCAAATTCATAACGGTCGTTTTCCATTCCATTTTATTTTTCACGATGCCAAAAAAAAACGAAAAAAGAAACACGATCGGGAATTGCAAAACTATGAGCAGTATACACAAGACGCAGCTCTGGAATAATATTCCGAACACAAATGAAAAAAAAATAAAAAGAGAAAAAAAGAAGGAGAAAAAATGTTTTTTTTTTAAACGTGGAAAAAGACAAATGGAAAAAAGGAGTAATTGTCGAGGAACGATTCGGTCGCGAATGTGTTACGGCGCTCCGTTGCTCGGAGCACAACCTGATCGTCTCTCCGCGTCCGCTATCTCCGTGGAATGCTCGTTCGTTTTCCCATTCCGGTTTCACGACTGAGGAGCTACCGTGGATTCTCCGTGCCTCCGCCGGTTTACCTCGTACCAACTTGGCAATTTTTTCTTCTCTCCTTCTCTCGTCTCTCTCTCTCTCTTTCTCTCCTCCTCTCTCTCTCTCTCTCTCTCGACACCGCAGAAACACTTCCTAGTTCTCATCTGTCCATTGTTGTAGAGAATTGTAATATTCGTGTGTATACGAGCTGGAATTTTATTCCGAGGAAATAATTTCACCGAACATAATGCGTTATACGTATTTCTGCGATATCGAAAAGAGCAAGAAAAAAATGAAGGTGTTTATAAAAACGTTGGTTTTTGTACATTTTTTTTTCATTCGTTTTTTAAAACTTTTTTTTGTTTGGGTTTGAAAAGAACGTTGGTTTTTGTGCATTTTTGCTCGGTTGGCTTTTTTTTAACTTTTTTGGCTTGGGCTTGTCTGTTTGTTTGGGTTTGAAAAGCACGTTGGTTATTGTATTTTTTCGCTCGGTTGGCTTTTTTCAATTTTTTTTGTTTTCTCGTTTTTTTTTGTGAATCGGAATTTATATTTGTTGTTGCGGATTGGTTGAAACCAACATATAAAAAATAATCTGACACGACGATAAAAACGACAACCAATAAATATGAAAAAAAACAAGACAATAAAAATCTTTTTGTCATAATGGATATATTTTTCTGCATAGATGTTTCAATAAATATTCACTAGAATTTATTAAAAAAAAATTATTTATACAAAAATTTTCAGTATATATTCAAAATATAAATATTTGAATTAATATTCGAAAAATGTTTAATAAATAATTAAAAATAATTGATAAAATTCTTATCATTTGGCAAATAAAAATGTAAAAAATTGAAAGACGAATCATCGATCACGTAAGGCCTTGAAAATCGAAAGCAAAAAAATGCAAGTTTCGCGCGAAATTAATTCAGCAAACCCGGACGTGTTGGGACGTGGTTTTTATAGCCACTCCGCGACAGAATTCAGACAATTAGTGTGCAAAAAACACAATTTATTTGGCTTTTCCTCTTCCTTTCTCTTTTCTCGAGATCCCGAAAGTTTGAAGGTCCAGAAAATGAATGCTCTCGTATGCATAATGTCAACGTCCATCACGTGGGATGATGATCCAAAAGTCGGTCGTCATCGAAAGCGGTTTTTTTTTACGGAACTTTCCAATTTTTCAAGTTACTCAGACCCAATCTTAACGTTTCTCGGTCGTGGCCGGATTACGTAAATGATGTTTTTTTTTTATAGTTTTGTTACATCGACTATGATCGAAACGTCATCGAGAAGTAAACAGAGTTCGGAATAAAAATTCGAAGAAATTCGAAGGTACTTCAAATAAATTTCCAGAAACATCAAAATCTACTTCTCGATTCTCCTGAAAAAATAACGTTTCCGAAAACTCAAAAACCTCTTTTCAAATTTTATCCAAAAAGGATTTTCCAAAAACTTCTAAACCTCTTGCCTGATTTCACGAGAAAGATTTTTTCAAAAACGATTTTTCTAAAAAATCAAAACGTCTTTCCTGATTGTCCAAAAAACGATTTTTCGAAAAACTCCGAAATCTCTTTCCTGATTCCCCAAAAACAGTTTTTTTTCAAAAGCGAGTTTTCTAAAAACTCCAAAACCTCTCTCTCCCTTTCCTCCTCAAAAAGCGATTTTTCAAAAAAACTCGAAAACAGTCACTCATTTCATTCTGGCCACAAAAATTCAAAATTTTCCAAAAACTTTAAAATACCTAACGAAGCGGCCGCCGAATCGGTGATTGCAATCGTTTTTGACCGCGCACGCGCGCACACACGCGCTCGCGGGGGCGCGCGAAGTTAAAGATTGCTAAATCATATTGGATATAGGAAAGACGTGGAATTGGTAGGTTCGTGCGACTCCGTCGAGCGTAGCCTTAACTCGGCTCCGCTTCACTTGCACGATAAATTAGACCGCGGCGGGCTTTGGCGCTCGAATAGAAAGTTGCAGCAGTATTGCGGGCCGCGAGAGAGAGAGAGAGAGAGAGAAAGGCTGCGGAGCCTGCATTAGGCCAACAGATATACGGCCCCCCGAGGCGAAACAAGGATAAAAGAAACAACCGAGTCAAGAGGGTCACGAGGAGCTGGAGGGATAAACCTGAAGTGTTACGTACCAAGATGGAGCGAGATCGAGCGAGATGGAACGCACCGCGAGACCAAGAAAAATAAGAAAGGGAACGAGCGAGCCAGGCACCGACGAAATAGGTTATACCTCAATATGCATCGTTCCCCGTCCTTACTGAACTACCAAAAAGTCAACTTTCCGAAAAGAAACCACTGTTTCCTAAACTTTATTCAAATCGAAAAATAACTTTTTCCAAAAAGAAAAAACAATACATATTATGTTTCTTATTTTGTATTTTTGTTCGCATCTGCGAGTAATTTTGGTAAATTTTCTATTATTAGAACTGGTGTGAATATTTGTGAATATTTTTTCTCAAGTGTAGTAATAATAATTGTAATGAGAAAAAAAATTATTTTCTGCAATTGCAACAATAAGTATAATTGTTTCAATTATTTTATTGTTATTATTGCCGTTGCGACATTTTCTCAAAGAGGGTTCTGATTTTTGAGACAAAGTTGATAGGTTCTGGATTTTTTTACTTATCTCATTACATAATTAAAAAACATTTATTATTATTATTATTGCTATTCGTTTGTTGTTATGATTATTATTAGAATCTTTATCAAAATAGTTCAAGTTTAGTTTATCAAGTTCCGATCATCAAGGCAAAAAAGGCCAATTTTTGAAAAGTGGCCATTTAAAAAAAAAGAAAAATCCAGTCCGTCCATGTTTCCATTTCGTTTCTTTTGTGTATTCGCCGTGTTCTGCAATACCAACAGCGAAGGCTCTCCGTTCGATCTTAATTGCACTAAGGACGTTTAATGGAAGCGTGTCCTACTTGGGGCGAACTTTCCATCGGGAAAATATAATCGATCGTTGAAAGTCCCAATAGAGAAGCGAAGCGAACCCCAATGAGGAATAACACCTCGACGTTGATTAACCCCAATGATAAATAATATAAATGTTGAAACTGCATAATCAGAGTTATTTAAAATCCTCATGATTCTTATAGATATCGAAAGAAAGCGTGTGCGGTATTCTTCTGGTGGATGATCAAGGTTCGCCCACACCTTTGTCTTCTCCCGTTGAGCCTCGTGATAATTTCGTTCCTTTATGACATTTGTTCGCGCGTTCGCGTTGGAACACCGAGCGAAGTGAGAGGAACTCAACAATCGGCTTCCAGGTGACTGGTATTTTGCGATTCAGCGGTGCTTCGGCTACCGCGATATGCCCTGTTCTCTCAATACTATTCTCCGAGCAGACACTCGCTTTTCCCCCTCCTCGGGGACCCTCGTTCTCTTTATTGTCTTTCGAGCAGCAAAGTCGTTTAAACTCTGCGGCTCAATGCCTCGGTATCCTCACTGACCGACATATTTATTGTAATGAGCTTTGCTGGATTTGTACTCGCGAAAAAGAGGGACCTCGTTGACCCTGATATGACCTGAGTTTGACCTTTGTTTGCTCTTATTTGACCTTTGCTTGCCCTCGTTCGATCTTTGTTTGCTCTTATTTGACCTTTGTTTGCTCTTGTTTGACCTTTGTTTTCCCTTGTTCGACCTTTGTTTGCCCTTGTTCGACCTTTGTTTGCCCTTGTTTGCCCTTTGTTTGCCCTTGTTTGACCTTTGTTTGTCCTGGTTCGGCCTTCATTTAACCTTTGTTTGACTCTTGTTCGACCTTTGGTCGACCCCTGTTTGACCTTCGTTTGGCCCTTGTTTGCTCTTTGTTTGACCTTTGTTTGACCTGTGTTTGACTCTTATTTGACTTCCGTTTGGCCCTTGGTTGACCTCTGTTTGAACCGAGTTTCTTTTCTGTTTAATCATCGTTTGACCTTCGTTTTTCTCTGTTTGATTCTTATTTGACCTTTGTTTGATCCTCATTTAACCTTAGTTTGTCCTTGTTTGACCTTTTTTCAGCCCCTATTTGACCCTGGCTTTTTGTTTGACCTTTGTTCGATCTCTGCTTGACCCTCGTTTGACCTTCAATGTTACATCGAAGCGCCGCTTTTTGATAATATCGTATTTCGAAAAATTCGATTATTTCGAGGACAGAGGACATGAAAATTGATGGATCGAATTTGGAGCCGTTTCCACTGGAAAGTGAGAAGACTGAAATTATACTCTGAGGTTTCGCAAGAAGACAATTGTCCGGGACTCGAAAGAGCAAAAGCGATGAATTCTCGATGATAGTCGTGTGTGGGAACTTGAGAATGTCGTTTTGATGTTGCAGAGATGCGAAGCGAGGTGGGTGAATGGCTGGCAACGTGCGTCGGTTCGCCAATCTGCATTCTTCTGCTGTCATGGTGCCTGCTCATCTACCAGAACCAGGCATCGTCCTTGAAGCGCAGGATCGATGTCCTCTCGGGAGCTATACTAGCGCAGAGCCTCGCTCACCAATTGGGCCTCCTCTTTTACGCGATTCTCACACTCATCAGACCGGCTAATCATTTTGGTGGTGAGTTTTCATCTCAACTGACTACAATATTTCTATGTGGACTAACGTCGAGCTAATAAACGATAATTCTTTGATCGATCCAACTTCCGATTTTCGAACCAATCTGACGTACTTTTATTTTACTTGTACTACAAATAGTTCGTTCTTGTTTGTTTTTTCTCCACTCGAAGGCTGATAGATTGTGCATACTGGCAATCGTAGCATTTTTTTTGAAATTCAATCACTATTCCATAAATTCGAAATCAAATAAAATCACAATCCAAAATCAAAACGAAATTCGAGATAAAATAGAATCATCCAAAATAAATAAGAAATCAAAGCTCAAAATAAAATAATATTAAAATTCAGAATCAATTACAATCCAAATCGAGGAAAAACAAGTAAGATCAGAAGTCCGAAATCAAATAAAATCATAATAAAAAACATCTCATAAAATCAAAGACCATAATTGAATTAACCAAAATCCAATATCATATAGAGTCATAGTGGAAAATCAAAGTTCAAAATCTCATAAAATCATAATCCAAAATCTGCCAAAATCCAAAACCATAATTTAAAAAAAGCAAAATGCAAAACCATACTTAAAAAAAAAGCAAAATCCACTATCAAATAAAATGATACTTAAAAATCAAAATTCGAAAAAAAAAAACTAAATCAAAAACCAAACTAAAAAAATAAAAGAACGATTTTTTTCGTAAAGTAAATAACGTTTTCGAAAATATTTTTTATTGCAACATTTGCTCGCTCGTTCGAATAAAACTGCCATCAGCACAATTGTTAATAACAAGGGAAAAGTAAACAAAAGCGAATACGAAGAAATGGACGAAAAAAACTTGTTGGTTTTTCAGAAATATGTTCGACTCTGGTTTGGGTTCTGAACTCGTCGAGCATCCTTCAAGAATTGACGTTGACATCGATAGCGATATTCGCAGCGATTGGGAAGGACGAGACGTGCTTGACGAAGAATCACATAAAGTATCATTTGGTTAGCCTGAGTGTGGTGAGTGCGTGCATCGGTATAACCGGGGTGCTGAATTTCGAGCCGGAAGTATGCGTTTTTTTGGCTCACGAGGTATCAGTGAAATACGGGATATTCGTAAATTCGCTTCGTTCGTTGTTGACCCTGGCATCGATATTCGCCCTTGGAACGGCGATATTCCGTGACGCGTGTCGTTCACCAAAAGCGGAACTGCTCAAGTCCGTCTCCGATCTTTCGGAAGCGAGCTCGAAAAACTCGTCCGGAGCGTTCGAGTGCCATCCCCAAAATTGGGATCCATCGAGTGGCTCGTGCACGAGCGGTTCGACCAACAGCAGGGCTTGCCTCAGGAAAAGAAAGCCCCGAGTCGACGAAACTGGCGACAAGTCTGCCGTCTACAGTATTCTCTTCGTCTGCTACGTTTTCGACCATTTGCCAGTTCTGGTAAGTTATCGATATATTACTTTTTATTCCTTCGATTTTTCAATAATTTTTCCATAATTTTTCGTCATCGTGGGTTACCGAAAAAATAGTATTTTTTAGAGAGCAGGTTATGAATGTCTCTACTCGAGTCAGTTGAGTGCGATCAGAACTGGAAAAAAGGGTTCGAGTGCTAATTGACTGACTCCAGAACTATTGATGGTTATTTTGGCCTTTAAAAATCATTTGGATGATTCTAGAACCATTCGCAGCATTGCAAAACCGTTAGGTTTGTTCGCGAATCGTTTAAATGGTTCTGAACCATTTTTATAATTCCAGGACCATTTTCGAGATTACAGAACCATTTTTATGATTCCAAAACCATTTGGGTGATCCCAGAATAGTTTGAATGTTTCCAGAACCATTTTTATTATTCCAGAATCATTTTAATGATTCCAGAACCATTTTTATGATTCCAGAACCATTTTAATGATTCCAGAACCATTTTTATGATTCCAGAATCATTTTTATGATTCCAGAATCATTTTTATGATTCCTGAAACGTTATAAGATTTCCAGAACCATTTTACTGACTCCAGAATCATCTCATTGGCTCCAGAAACATTTTACTGGCTTTAGAAGGCATCCAAATGATTTCAGTTCCGGAATATTTCTCATCGTCGGTTCCAGTTCCAGGAGATTGCTCCGGCTAATGGCGCTCTCTTCCGGAACTAGTGATTCTAGGTGTTTTAAAAATGTATGATTGGGAAACTGTATCAAAGGAAATTATAATGACAACGTGACGTCAGAAAAATTGTTTTACACGAAAAGAGGATTTTCGTGCGAGTGAGCATACCTCGAGCCGGAAACTAGGTTGGTTGACCCTCTGGGCACGACTTCCGCATCATATATAAGATGCACTCGACTCGAAAATTTGTTTTTCCAAAACAAGCATCATATAGTCATATACAGCGATGAAACTTTATCATTTTTAATAATTAATGGGTCAAGATAAGGCGTCACGTGACTTTCAAAAAATTAGGATTATCAGAAAAAATTATTTGTTGAAGAAAAAGTGAAATGATTGAAAAATCGTTTTGAAGTTTATTATCAAATTTTATCTAAAAAAATATAAATCAGAAAAATTTATTTTTTAAATTGATTTAAATGATTTCGAAAGATTGATTTTTGATTGCTATAAAAAAATATCATCTGACAAATTCCAGATAAAATATTTTTTTTAATTCCGAGAAAATTTTTTCTCAAACTTGCTATGAAAAAATTAAAAATAAATCTTTTTGAAATATTAATAATAAAAAAAATTAGAAATAAAATAAGAAAAAATAAAAAGAATGTTTAAAAATGTTTTCGCAGTAGCATAACCCCTTAAATACAAAGTGTGACAAAATACGTTGGTGTGGTTGGCTTTTACGCGAGGGTTGGTAGCGTTTGTGGGTCTTGATTAATATTCGCAATGTGCAATAATTCGCCCATGGTAGTGTTTGTCAAAGAGACGAAATACTTCGAGGGGAAAGTTTCTAGTCGGGTTATGGTAATGCATTTTCATTATAATTCATATGCATTACACGTTGAGACCATCAACCTACCAATTATGTAGGATGCCCAACGTGACACAGAGACTATACGTACGCTGTATTTTATATATATAAATATTAAGTTATAGAAATGTTTGGACACTTATCGCTAAAAACAACCAGCAATAATAATAATAATAATAATAATAATAATAATAATAATAATCCAGAAATAATACATAATCTCAGTTCTTGAATTTTTTCCTGAAATTATGCAAATTTTGGACATTCCTTTTTTTTTTAACCCAATCTTCCATTTATCAGCTTTCGTCAATGGTCAATCAAATATTTAGAATAAAATTACTTTTGAATTATTTATTGAATAATGTTGATCAGTTTTTAAATTATTGTTGAAGAAATCGTCAGTAAAACATTTTTATATGGAATTAACATCAAAAATTGAATAATTAATATTTGATGATTTCAATTAAAATTAGAGCAAAAAAAGAACGAGAAAGTTTTTTTTTTATTTGAAATATTATTTAATATACTATATTTTATTGGTATTTTTATTAACTAAATATATTCGTTTTTACAAATTCCTTAAAAATTGTTATTTCAAAATTATTTAAACGTTCAATTAAACACTTAATATTAAAAAATTATTTAACTAATAATCAGGGTAATGTTAATTCAATTTTATTTAAAAATACAACGAATTAAATGATGTTAAAATTATTAATGAAAAGAGTGAACTGCAATGAAAATAATATTAAAATTCGTATAATGTATTAATGAATATGTCGAATAACAACAATGATATTTTATTTTCTACGTTTTTTTTTGTTCTGGAATTTTAACTGGATTTTTCTGGAATCATTGAGGATTATTGATTCAATCTTCAAAATTGTGAAGATCAAAATTGTCGAAGGTAAATCGAAAGTTAAGGGGTTAATGCCATACGGAAAATGTTTAACCGTCTGATTTGTTGGATAGCAAGGACCGAAAGATAAATGATTGTTTGATTGAATGTTTGGATCGATTTGCGGGATCCCGATACACAATATCGCGTTTACGCATACTTAATATGCTACTGAACGCACGCACTTACTTTCATAAGTACACTAATCAGTACCGTCTCGTTACACCAGCTGACGTGAATTGCCTCCGTGAGTAGCTCGTATTATGATGCCGTTGAGCTACTTAAATACTCGTATCTTATTAAAGGAGAGATATTCTCAGCCTCGATTTCTTCGATCTTTTGCTTTTCGACTGTAAATTATTCTTTGTCGTATAGCCATTTCTGATATCGGCTATTAAAGGTTTTTTTTTTAATTTCTCGTTAAATATCAATTCAATACAATTCGATTTCAATGTTCAATTCAATTCAATTTTCAATTTAATTCAATTTTCAGTTGAATTAAATTTTCAATTCGATTCCAATTTTCAATTCAATTGCAAATCAATTCAATTTTCAATTTACTTTAACTTTCAATTCAATTTCAATTAAAGTAGAAAATTTTATTCGTTCTTTCCATTCGTATTTGCGGTAACAAAATTTCCGGTTGTGTCCCAAATTTCTCAAAAAATATTAATTCAACCATTTATAAACAGATTCGTGACTTTTGCGATTCAGTTAATCCGGAGCAAAAAAACGAGTTTTTCTTTCGTAAAGTAGATCATTTTGGCCAAGTCTTGACCGAAATTTTTTCGTTACCCTGTTTCGATCATAAAATATTATTAAACAAAATATATTTTATTGCAATATTTTTTCTTTTACATGTCCACTTATTTAAATATTTGCTCGATCATTCGAAAAAAAGTGACAATTATGTTTTTCAACTAATGGAAAAAAAAATGATAAAATGTTAATAAGTAAATTGAAATGATGAAAACATATAAGCAAATAAGTAAAAATAATATATTATGAACAATAAAAAAAATCATATAATAATATACAACAAATGATGAAAATAAGATAAATGGAAAATGAGTAAGTGGAAACAAAGGACAAAAGTCTGTCCGCAGAGGTTGGCTTTCCTGCTCATTGAAAAGAAGCATGAATAGAATCAGGGACAGCTTTCCATATGACAAGCGCATTCCTCTTCGTCGTTTCTTATGCGATAAATAAAAGATTCAACCCACGTAGAAAATCCGCAGAGTCTGGCACGAAAACGTACCGAAAGAGGGCCAAGAGAAACTGTGACCCAAGCCCAACTTATCATAAAACACGGGCGTACATACATCCACCACACGTGTTACCACGAGTTTCAATTGACAGGTTTTCTCAAGTGTCACAGGCGTACGCGTATCCGTAATTGCCCGCGTATGACCCAAAGCTTATTTTCTAATTGAAAGTAGACGAAACGTTTTATTATTATCCACTGTTGTCGATTTGCATGGTTTTAGAAACATTTCGATGATTCGAGAAATATTTCGGTCATTAGCGAAATCATTTGCAGGGTCATCATTTCCAGAACCATTCGATTGGCTTGGGAACGATTCTTATGGATTCAGAATCATTTAAATGATTCAAGAATCGTTTAGATAATGCCAGAACCATTTTAATGATTTCGGAATCTTTTGGGTGATGCCAGAACCATTTAAATGATTCCATAATGATTTGGATGATTCCAAAATCATTTGGATGATTCCAGAATCACTTGGATGATTCCAGAATCACTTGAATGATTTCAGAATTATTTGAATGATTTCAAAAACATTTGGATGATTTCCAGGATAATTTCCAAATTTTCTGTAAACTTTCAAATAACCGATTTTCACTAAAATCTTCGAATTCCCAACTGTTTCTAAAATGATAGAATTCGCGATATTTCTAAAATCTTAGAATTCCCGATCTTTTCGGAAATCTTGGAATTCCCGATCTTTTCTAAAACCCTAGAAATCCAGATTTTTTCTAAAACCATAGAAATACAGATTTTTTCTAAAACCTTAGAAATCCAGATTTTTTCTAAAACCATAGAAGTCCAGATTTTTTCTAAAACCTTAGAAATCCAGATTTTCTGGAAAATTCTTTGAGAAAGATGGAGAAATCGCTCGGGCAGAAATGGCCCATACGCGAGAGACCGCGAATCGAGTATCGTGATGGGCAATACTCCAGTTTAGCATGAAATCATAGATCTCGCGAGCACGCGAACGAGCAAAGCCTCGATATCATTATAACGATAATAACTCACGCGTTGATCGAGATCGTGGGCTAATACCGATTTTACTCGGCGTTACCATCGTCATTATGGGAACGTGGATCGGTAGAAGGCAAGAGAATTAATTTTAGCGAGTTTCCAGTACGTGGATACAACGCGTACGTATGAAAATGCTCGGATATCGAAACGTGAACACTCGAACACTCGAGAAGAAAAAAAATAAGAATTCGTTATATATATGGACGAGCTCCTGAAAGCGCGACCGTTCCTGCCTCGATGAGCGTTTTCACCGCGTACACGTATTCTCGGGCTAAAATCGAAAGTTTCGCGCACCGACGTAACACTTCAATTTATTAAAACCGATAAATTCGAGATCGCCACCGATATATTGAAGATAACGCTTTTTTTTATTTGAGATTTTACATTTTAGGACTTTTGGGAGAAAATTTTGGACTTCGGGACACTTGGAGACAAGATTTTAGATTTTAGAACTTTTGAGGCACAATTTTAGATTTTAGGCCTCTGTAGAACACGATTCTAGATTTTATGACTTTTTGGAACACGATTTCAGATTCCAGGACTTTTGGGGACACAATTTTAAATTATACGACTTTTTGGGACACCATTTTAGATTTCATGACTTTTTGAAACCAAATTTTACATTTCCCGACTCTTGACGATAAATTTGTTATTTAACAATGAATTGAAACTAAAAAATATAAATTCTTCCAATTTCAATAATAATTGAAGATGAATTCGATAATAAAGGCTCTTACAACTACTTATAATTACTTTTTAATAATTTTTATTTATATAAAAAAATGTTATAGAAATGAAATCGATCAATGTTTTCCTGAGCAATGAAACGCAGAGGTGAAATGTGGCAACGTAGAACTGGTGGTGAACGGTGCGCGTGTTTGAAAATCCCTAATCGCCGTGGCGTGGTTATACGTTCAATAAGAAATAAAAAAAAATATTTAAAGACAAGTAAAATATGGTATTTATTATAATACGCTGAGAAATTTTAATATATTATTATTGCTTGCATCCACAGCTGGCATAGTTGAGATGTTTGAAGAAAATTTCAAAATTCTCTTTAGAAGTAGATAAATCAATTAAAAAAAAAAGATATTATAATGCACAACAATAATAATAATAATAATCTCAATAGAAAAAATAATTTAAAAAAAAATTATAATTATTATAATTCCGAATTAATTATCACAAGCATCTATTTTCGTTTACAACCCGAACAAACCCAAACAAACCAACAGTCGGATTTCCTTTTTTCGTTGCTCGTAAAAGTGTGCTTAATTATTTTTTTTTATATCGTAATTTAGAGTCTGAAAATTAATATTTTTTATTGTTTTTTTTTTGTTCGTATTTTTTCGTTCCCAGGCGAGAAAAAAAAGTGATTTTTTCGCATTAGAAGGTACAACGTTTGAGGTGTATTCGAATGGCAGTGTAGCATGTAATTTTCACGATTGAGCGAAATCGATTTATTTATTTTTCATTTGGATGATTTTGTGGCGTGCGCGTGTTGGCGAGTATAACAAACGGATTTTTATGGAGATCCTAATTGGAAGGAAGTAGAAAACGAAAACGTTTTAATGAGGACAAATAAGCACATGCACCGTCCACAGTCCGTCGAGTTTTGAAGTACGAACGAAATAGGTATAATTCCGTAGTTGGGATATATTGCGTGTAACCTGGAATCTCACCTATGAGTGGAATTGTGCCTCTTACGCGTTACTTTTAACGTTACAAAATTAGTTATTTGAGATTCAACGACGCACGATCCCCGGCGATATGACAGAACACGATTGCTAATACCCACGGACTTCCGAAATCGCTCTTCACCATTTTACGTTATTCTGTTCGTTAACAATTTTAAAACTCCGCGGGAAAACATGTTTTTTTAGTTTTTTGAAATTTTTAGTTATTTAGCTTTTTTAAGTTGTAAGTTTTTTAGTTTTTTTGAGTTTTTAGTTTTTTCAGTTAGGTTAAGTTTTGAGTTTCGAGTTTTTTAAGTTTTAGGATAAAAGAGGAGTATTCGTCGTTGCCATATTTATAGATGGTTTAATTGTGTTATTTCACGTTGAAAAATATTGATCTTTGAAAAACTGCAACTTCGAAACATTTGTATTCTTCGTTGAAAATATTTCAATTCCGGTTAAAAAATTTAAGTTCAAATTTTCTATAAATACATTTTTTATTTAATCAAATTCAGTTCCGGTGAAAAAAAAATTAATTTAGTTTAAAAAGTATGATTTTCGGTTAATAAGAATTTTTTTCCGGTTAAAAAAACTTAATTTCGGTTTAAAAAAAATGATTACGGTTACAAAAAATTTATTTTCTGTAAAAAAAAATGCTGAAAAATGTGCTAGGAATTTTTCATTCAAGAAACATTGAAGATCGTCGATGAAGGATATTAATCGAAACAGAGAATTGAAATTTCCCACCATATATAAAACTAATTACCATGAGTTAATTACGACTCGCGCCAATATGGTATTTACCAATTAAACGATAGTCTCTTTTGTCCAGTTCCAGCAAGAATTCCAGCATTTAAAAAAATCATATATATACATATATGTATAAATATAACTGTTTCTAGTTTTTTTTTGTTCATCCAGGGAAAAGAAGAGAAGAAACGTATACTTTTCTGGCGTGCGTAGCTTTCACAAGTGAGCGATAGAAAAATAAAAAGTGACCGGAGATAAGGCTGGTATTGAGGCAATTATTTAGTTTAGGGGTATCAGGCTGAAAGCGCAGGACGAGTTTTGCGGAATCTTTGCTCGAATCAACATCCGGATTTTTCGCGCGAAAGTGAAGTGATTTATCGCGTAGCAGTTGGCAGCTAACTAAGAAGCTCGATTTACCGAGGCATAGTACACAACCGGTACATAAAACGGCTCGCGATCCAACGTCTGGTTTAGGACCTTTTACCGAGCGTGGTTTCGCCTGTGGTCATGATAATTACGAGTTCGCCGTTCGCGTCCAAATCATATCTGAGTCTCGCCTTTCTTTCTTTCCTCCTCCGTGTATGGTGCCTGCGCAAGAGCGACGATACTTCATTTTCCCTAGCTGAGCATCTCCCTAGAATTATCTAGGGATTTTTCTCAGAACAATCTGTAATTTCCCTAGAATCGGCCGGGGGATTTCCCGAGAATCGTCTAGAATTTCCCTAGAATCATCTAGGCAATTTTCCGAGACTCGTCTAGGGAATTTTCCGAGAATCGTCTAGGGAACTTTCCGAGAATCGTCTAGGGAATTTTTCGAGAATCATCTAGAATTGCCCTAGAAGCATTCAGGGAATTTCTCCTAGAATCATCTAAAATTGCCCTAGAACCACCTAAAATTTCCCTAGCATAATCTGGGGAATCTAAATTATCATCCTACGGGAAACCCATCAACCGCGTAACCATGCAAAAATGTACGAACGTACTTGTGCTATTAAAAAAAAAAATGATAATTAATCAACTTTATTTAATCAATTCAATTGCCAGTTAATCAACTTTAATGATAATCAGTCGATTAAACGGTGAACGGACATTGAACTCTTTGCAAAAAAGTAAAAAGAAAAATATATATTCATTTCGCAGGTTTTTTCGATCAGACCGGATCTTTTGCGAGGTTACTGCACCCCTCAAAATCTCGCGACATGGCTGCCCCTCATCAAGGACACGCTTTTGCCAATTTTCCTCGCGATTTTCGACAAGATGTTTTGCCGTTACGTCGCGAAGGTCTACACGAAACACGACAACTCTCAGAAAATTGCGCATTGTGAGTAAGCCTTTGTTTATTCATTTAAACAAAAAAATTCATTTATAAATACTCATTTTCCAATAATGTTTTTTGGATACTCGAGTCGTTGGAGATTTTCGTTTTTTTTTCTTCATTAATTTACTAGATTACTAGATGGATCACTGGAAATGTCGACTATTCTTTTTTCATTGATATTTTTGTTTTTGTCTTCGGTGTTTGTTGATTTTATTGCAATTTTATTGTTATTTTGGTTTTAAGGTGGAATTGACGGAAAATTCAGGCACTTCGAGCAAGACGCCGAATACAAACTTCAATTGAATTTGAATCATGGACTCAAATTTCCCCTCACCAATGGTAGCCTGTACGGACGACTGCACAATCAACACAATCGAAGTGAGTTTCGAAATAACGAAAAAGATCCGAAAAAAAAAAGACGATCGAAACCACTTTGTTCAAACGAAAAATGAAATTCAGTCCTTTTTATAAAAATTAATTTTTTAATAAAAAAGCAAACACGTTCCAACAAACCCAAACAAAAAATAAAAGTCTAAAAATGAGAAATAAAAACAAATACGCTTAATAAGAAAGCTTTCGTGTAGCTTATTTTCCAGAATTTTAATTAAATAGTCCAAATAAAAACATCACGTTTTATCTAAAAAAAAAAAGAAAAACGATGAATTTCACGAAACCATAGAACCGGAAATAATGATCAACCCCCCCCACCCCCCCCCCCCCCCCCCCCCCCCCCCCCCCCCCCCCCCCCCCCACCCCCACCCCACACCCCCCCCGAGAATCCGTACGCTTCGTTGCCCGCGGAATTGACGTCGTTCGCGAGTTCGACCTTCGAGCCGCGTCAAAAGCGTCACCACAGTCATCATCATCATCATCACCATCACCAGGATCAATCGAAGGGTGGAACGTTGAATCGGAGCGATCAAACAGGGACGGGTCAGAGGATGCCACGATTGAACGAGAATTTCGAGTTCCTGAATCGACGAAAGATCGGTAGTACGGACGTGTTCGGTCAGAACATGGAAAACTTGGTTCAACTGGAGGATCCGACGAAACGAAAATTCGCAAAGAGTTTGGACGAGATAAGAGAGGAGAGCGGTCAAGCGGGTGGAACGAGGCGTCAGGTGAGAAGCTCGATGAGCGTAGAAGCCGGAGAAATCGAAAAGTTTCGAGGAACTTCCATCAGCCGCCAGGAAGACAGAGAAGTCGTTAGAAACGTCGTCCGAAGAAATCAGAGCTTCGATCACGCCAAGTATCCAAGAGTTGGCTTGGATTCACGAACTTACGACGTTCGAAGCGATCTCCTGCTTCGCGCCCGAGAACAGCAAAATTTGGATGCGTCGAGGCTCGGCGGCGTTGAACAGGAAATTGGCTACGAAACTTCCGACGACGAAAGCTGCGACCTCGATAACGGAGACTTCGACGACACCATGAGCTCTTGCAAAAGCAGAAGCCGCAGCTGCTGCTCCGTCACCACCGTCGCCAACGACGACTTTGAATTCTTCCAGCGAAAGGGCACAAAGGTTATTATCCCTTTGATTTGAATGGTACGAAGACACGCTTTCTTTACGATTTAAAGGTATCGTGAAAGTTCGTACCTTGGTCGATGATGATCCGGTCGTAATAGGGTTGACGTTGACGGTTTGACCGTTTTCTTCGATGGTTTCGATCTTCCATCTTCGGTAGACTTGGATATTGTTGAAGTTACTTGACTCGATTACTGAAACGTCCCGATGGCTTCGTCGTCCATTTGGACAGCTCCGCTTTCTTGATTGAGTTTGTTTGGGTTAGATCGGGTTAGGATGAGCAATATGCGGAGTTTAAGTTCGTTTGGATACTTGTCAGCTCAGTGTAGATATTCCATGCCACGACTCGGGCAAAACGAAAATATTCATTACTTTCGTTCGTAACATAACCGAAATTGATCCATTTATTATTTTCTCTTTACTTTCTTTTATAACATTCGTAACGTAACCTAAAATTATATACAAATAGATGAACTGAGGGAATTTCTCAAACAAACTCAAACAAACTCAAACAAACCTAAACAAATTAATGAACCAAGTAGATTTCTCCAATTAACCCAAACAAACTCGAGAAGAGAATGAATTTCTCACTTCTAGGATACAACTCTTAGAAAAACGAAAATATGCATTTTCTTCATTCGTGACATAACCTAAAACCGATGCACTTATTATTTTCCCATAACTTTCGATCGTATCCTCGTAACCTAACCTCGTAAAGAAACCATAACTAAAAAAACGATAATTGTCACTTTAGAATTTTGCGAAATTTTGTCGTACGCTGTCATTTTGACAGATGAAATTTTCGCTCGTTAAATTTCATAAAACTGCAAACCCAAACAATTGGATCGTTTTGCCATATTGAACTCGTGATTGCAACGATCCAGAATACAAAATTGTTATCAATATGAATCTAAAAATGCAAAATCAATTAAAAATCGATTTAATAACCTGAAAAAAGTCATCGGATTATAAATATCCCGTTGGAAAGATTGACGCATAGCCTATACGAGACATTGACTTCTGTCGTCGCAGGTGGAGCTTTTACCCGGGTCCAAACGCGCTCCTTGCAGTCAAGAAGCAAAGGTCAACATGCGTTCGTTCACTCCAAAGATCATCGAGACCGACTGGAGCTGCGACGCGACGTTCGTCGATCCCAACGGCAATCGACAAACAAACTCCACCGACGAAACGACAAAACCTATAATCCAGTCGTATCATCTGAAAAAGATCGCTCCGGGTTACTCGATGAACGATCTGGACAAGATTCATTCCAACAGCAAACTCTTGTCGGACCTGACGATCAACGGTCTCAAGAACGCTTTGAAGAGTACGAGACTGGGTTTATCGGAGAACGGTAAGATCTGCAAACACGAGATGGGCGGCTCCGTTCCAGACTTGAAAAAAATCTTTGTCACGGACTTCATATAAAACGGAAATAGAAGCAAATATTTTCCTCCCTCTGCATCATTGTAAAAACTATCAACATCGGAATAATTAAAAATGGAAGAAACGAAGAAAAAAGGAAAGAATATTAGAAAAGAAAATGTAAAAATTGTAAGGATAACGGCGGCTGACAATTTCGTAGGCAAGATCGATGGAAATTCTGTTGTTACCTGTACTATATTACCGTTTACCTGAATAACCATACTCGTTCGCCTCAAGGCTTATTGTATATAATTGTTGTAAATTTTTGTTCTAATATTTAAAGAAACAATTAAGAAAGAAAAACAAGCGAATGTACATGTATATTGAATGTATGCTATGAGAAATATGATTATACGACTAAAAAAATGTTGAAACGCTCTTTGAACCTAAGAAAACCGTACCCAAAGGGTTCGCTGATCTTTACTTCAGGAATTAAGCTTTTAAATAACTAATTAAGCGTTTAGCCTTAAGCTTCGATTAATTAATTAATTGAGCTTTACAGCTCTAAGCTTTAATTAATTAATTGAGCTTTACAGCTCTAAGCTTTAATTAATTAATTGAGCTTTACAGCCTAAAGCTTTAATTAATTAATTAAGCTTTATCGCCTTAAGCTTTAATTAAGCCATTGAGTAAGGTTTTACAGCCTTCTATTCAATACTTCGTCAACAGATGAAAGCCAAATTTAATTTTGGCAAATACGCGACGAGGAAGCTTCCGATAAATCCCTCCATGTTTTGATTCTACTTTTTACACGATTTACATATTTCATCACGATTCAAAAGAGACCTATTTTTTTATCTTTGGACGAATTTCATTAGCTTCCGCAGACGATTAGAAACTGCCTTGATCTCCAGGAAAACAAGGACTGGAGATTTCACCGGAACGCGGGTGAGGAGGACTGGAAACGGTTTTTTGAGAAGCATACAATATCATAAGTGCAGCGTATTAGATTGCAGCCTGTCGCACGGGCGCACAGTTACGACGCGACGGGATGACATCACAGGGAGTAACCATGAATTACCACCGTGATACCATAGCGCGGATGTAACGGTACGAGCAACCAGGACTCGGGAGTACAAATTGGTCTAGAGGAACTTTCATGACGGTTTCTTACACCAGGCGTCTCTTCGAAAGATCGAGACGACGTTCATTTTCAAAATTACATAATTACAGTACTTGAATATCCGTTAACCTCTTTTCTCGGATTACTGGAATGAGAAAATGTGTTTGGGTTGATGTTACGTTATTTTCTCCGATTTGTTTTTTTAGGTTGGTTTTTGAAACGCCATCTTGAATCTGCATTCCGAAATCTCATTTCGTTGCATTTTTGAGCACGAGTAAACAGTTTTCAACAGTTGTTGAATTGCATAAAGCGGGTCGGCCGTTTTAACAATGGAGTGCGTACGTACCTTTTAGAGGTTAGGGTGCTCCGAGACCTCGTTCAGAGTCGATACAGAGGCTCATTAATAATGATCTATTAATAGTGCATTATTTTTCGAAAAATGAGAAAAAAACTCAATTCTTTCGAACACACGAATTATACGAATTGTTCTTTTTTGCTTTACGATTTCGTGGTTACACATCGATACACGCTTACATTCACATTTCGTGAAATGGGGCTGGCGAGTGAAAGCTCATTGTAGATGGCGTCACCATAGCCAAGTCCTTGTCTGACCAATGAAGTCAAACTATTTTGAAACACAAAATGACATTAATAGATTTTCAACCAATGATGATGCTGGGAACAAGCTACGCTAGCGCCATTAGTTACACATTTGCCAGCCCCATTCGGACGGCGTGAATCCGTCGATAAAATCGTTATCCTGCCGTATCAACAGCCGAGTTTTCGCGAACGGCCATTTTGAAGAATTCTGTTTTGTCGACGATGAATAAAAATCACTTAGCCATAACAGGTGGCGCTAGTGTTTTCAAGGGGACCGAATTATTCGTTCTTTGGCAGTGTCGATTGTTTTTTCGCGTCGAACGGACGACGAGGATTGGAGAAAAATGAGGTAATGGCAAAAAGCTTGCGGAGTGTCGAACAACGACGCTTTGTCGTGCGCAGACGCGGGGGGTAAAACCCAGCTGTTAGGAATGATTCGCAGTGAAAAAGTGGGAACTTGCGGGCTACACAAAGCAGTCCGTGGAAGGGTATCTCTCGAAAGTGATGCGACTGGTACCTGCTGTCAGCAGCGTTAAAGATGGCGGAGGGTCAGGACCTCAAGTTTTTCGATCTTCGAACCGTACACGATCACTTCGATCGAGCTCTTATCGAGGACGATGACGTCAATGTCCCGGCTTATCTCGAAGCTTACAATGAACTTTACAAGTGAGTTTTTCATTAATGTCAAGTTAGACACAATTCCCCAGTTTTTATTGAGGTTAACGCGATCGTGTCAACACTCGTATTTCGATTCGTCTTCGCGTCACGTGACGATCGTTTACACTTGTGAACAAATTTGTTTGGGTTTGTTTGGGTTTGTTTCATTAGAATTTCGTTAGAGTTACTGAAAAAAAATTTCATTTCACGATCGAACGTTCGTGATCCCTTTTTGGTTTTATCAAAAGGTTTTTCATAAATTAGCTAAAATCGATTGATAATTTTTTGAAACATTCATTTTTATCAACAAACTCGGATACGACATTTTTGGTAATCGATAATCGCCATTTTTTAAATACTGATTTATCAAAAAGCGATATTGATATTGTTTATTATTAATTAACAATCAAAATAATAATGACCAATCAATAAATTATTGATAACCATTTAAATCAGTAATTAATAATCGAAGTAGTAATTAGTATTAATAGTTAAACCCAAACAAACCTAAACAAACCCAAACAACCTCGGGAATCATCGTCGGTCGCAAACCCCTTAATATTCAATAATTAACTTTAAAAACTAAAGTTTGTTTGGGTTAAATTGAAAAAATTCAATATTTATAAATAAATTTACTTAAAAATTGAAACATTAAAAAATAAATAATAATAAATTTTCAAAAAATTGGCAATGAACTATATTTTACAAAAAAATCGTTTTTAAATAACGATAAAGAAATTAAACTCTAATAGCTAGATATGTATGTACCAATTCAAGGATTTGTATAACATAAATGTATAAATTAACAAATTTCATAAATATACATTTTACATATTTCTTTTCTCTACAAAAATTATAACAAATAAAAAAATAGCGCAAAAAAAATATTCTTAAAAAATGTAAACCTTTTTTTTAACGCCATCGGCAAATATTCTCAAATTTTCGTAACACATCGTCACGGCATATTTTTTTAAAATAAATTTTTGAAATAGTTTTTTTTAAAACTCAATCGACCATTCTTTTCATTCGTCGATGCGGAACGTTCCAGATTTTTTCAGCTGATGGGAAGCGTATTTAGCTTCGTGTCCTCGGACCTGAAGCAAAAGATCGACATCCTTGACGAGCTCGTTAAAAAAGACGAGCAAAATTACAACAGCGTTAAAACTATGATAAATCATGAGAAGGATAAGAAATTGCTCGCGAAACCGGATTTCGTTAATGGAAGCAGAACGTTGCTTCGACTTCATCGGGGTCTTGGTGGGTATCGATATTTCGGTCTCTTCCCTTCCCCTCTTTCCCCTCATCCTCTCTCTTGAAACGTGCAAAATCTCATTGTCGATCGTGTACGAACGAAATTTGATAAAAAGAAAGAAAGGGTAACGAAACGGAAATTTTAATTGGCAGACTTTATCAGAGAATTTTTGAGGCAACTCGGCGACCTCGGGGACGGCGATAAAACTTCGAGCTCTTGTCAAGACGCGTATGGTAAAACGCTAGCCAAACATCATCCTTGGGTGATAAGGAAATCCGCCGTTGTCGCGATGTACACGATGCCAACCAAGGAAATTTTGTTCAAAAAGGTTAGCTTTCGAATTTTCGAGTTTTTGAATTTTTTGAAGTTACGTCGAATTCCCATCGACGCAAGCTTATACATTTTCCGGTTTCTGAAATGTGTGAGGTTGCGGCCAATTTTGATCGACTTAATCTTACTAATTTTCGAGTTTTCGAAAAATTCGTATTTCTAAAATTTGTACTCATGAAATGCGACATTTTCACCGAAGACTGATATTAATGTGTCGTCGATCGCCGATAACAGGTTTGCGGTGAAAACGTGCAACGAAACGTGGACGTGTTGCCGAAAATGCTCGAAGTTACCGCAGACGTTTTCGATCGCACTCACAATCTGTTCGAAATTCACGAATTGCATTTACTGCCGTAAAAAATATAGTAAGTTTTTTTTTGTACGTTTTTCAAAATATTTTTCAATATTTTTTCAGTTTATGAGATTTGTTGAAAAAAATTAGGCAATTTTTTATTTTTCCAATCATCGAATACGGAAGAGTGGAAAAAGGCTTGAAAAAACCTCGGACGCGTAAACTAAAAATGTTATAATCAAAATTTAGAATTTTTTAAAGTTTATAATCAAAATTTAGAATTTTTCAAATTTTATACTCAAAATTTAGAATTTTTATAATATTTAGCTTAAATAAACATTTTTAAAAAATTTTCTCTGAAAATCGATAAATTAGAATGAACTTTTTGACAGATATATGAGGACCAAACGACGGTATGGTTTTCGAGAGGAGCCAAAATTCGCCAGCATTACGCAAAAGCTACAAACCAAAATAATATTTGCGCATGCGCTTTTATGGTGTCGCCATTTGCGACGAGTCAAAGAAAGAAGAAAAAAAAAGATGATATTAACATTATCGTGATTAAATTTCGATTTTTCGATATCGTGAAACATTCCGAATTCGAAGGTTCGAGAATGCAAGCCCGCAATCAAAAAGCCCATATCTGATACCGTAAAAAAGAACAAAGAAAAAAACACAAGAATAATTCTTCGTGCACGAATTTCTGTCGATGTATATATATATTTCCGACGAAACCTTCTTTTTACGTACTTCTCTGTGATTGTGAATATAATTAAATGATTTCTATCCGTTTCGCATCGGGGAAACGTGTAAAGAGTTAAATTACAAAGCAAACTGAAATATGAGCATTTCGAGTTTATTTTTTGACGCAAAGCGCCGTTGGCTATTCCAAAAATCACGAATTTGAAAACACGAGGAAAATTGCGCGAAACGCGAGTGCGAGAGAAAAGATCAAAATTTTCAAAACCGCTTTTCTCAAAGGCAAAACATTTTTTTTCGTAAAATCGAAGTATTAAGCCCTACGTTTCTGAATTCTGCAGGGTCCGGTACTCGACTTTTTTCCGAAAACCCAACCACCAATGAGAAAAGCGCATTTGTGTGATCATTTTTGAGGTTAAATCCATCTTCTCCGTGTTTGAGTGTAAACGGCGACGAAATAGTTGATGATAGGACTGGTAGATGAAATAATTAACAAAAAGAGAGTGCTTTTGAGTTTGCTTCGATGTTCGTTTCGTCTAAATCCACTTCAACACGCTTCCGATTTTATCGGCGGCGGAAAAACTAGGATAAAGTTCGATCGTTACGAACACGCGGTCGATTATCGACAGTCGGTAACTCAGCTCATCGGGTTAACCTACTTAATAAAATCAATGGCCAAAATGGACTGAGCCACGTCCATTTTCGGTCGTTTTAAAAATATCGTCGATTTGCAGTAAAATTACGCTGTACAATCTTACGAGCATTGATTGCATTTTTTTTGTTGATTTGTATGGACTTTTGGATTTTCTTGGGTTTGCGAGTTTCCAGGGCTTCTTTATCGACCGTTGGTCGGCTACGATGCAGTTGTCGAATTCGTCAATGCAGTGGCAAAGAAAGTATCGTCCATCAGCATTCCTGAAAAGAGTTCGCGTTGAAAAAGGGACTTTTTGAGTTTCGATCGCGAATTCAGGATGGTAAAACAGTTAAATCTTTTTTTTTTCAATTTTAAGAAGTTTCAAGGACATAAAAACGGTCGTCTGTTAATATCAGGTCATTTCATCAAATTTTGTGAAATTCTGAAGAGCCGTTTCGAAAATACGTGAGTATTTACAATCGTGCTCTGCAATACCGACGCCGATTTCATTCTTATCGTATTGAATACTCGCGAAAAAAATGCTTTCTAAAAATACCATTGAAATATTATTATTTTTTAAATATTGAAAATATAAAAATAGTCATTGTTGAAATAACTAATTGATATTTTCGTTCCCGAAAAATTCGATTTTTTCGAATTGCCAACTTTGTGTATCAAAATTCGTGAATTTGATTTTCAAAGTAACAAAAATGAAAAAAAAAAAAAAAACTAAAAAAACGTGACTTTTTTGTAACCGTTGGATTCGAAATACAAAAATTTCGAGCGCCATCTGTCGTTCGATCGGGTAACTAGGGATAATTCAATTACCGGCCGTGCAAGCGCTGAGGAAGCAAACGATGCTGCCAGCGATAAATGCTCTGAGTATAACCTCGGCGACTTGTTCCCTCTTTTCGGGAGCGATCGAACCCAGGCTTCCCATCATGATGCCGATCGATCCGGGATTCGCGAAACCGCAGATGGCGTATGTCGCGATCGCCTCGGATCGGGGCGTCAGTTTCCCGGCAATTTTCAATTCGCCCAACTTTTTGTAAGCCACGAATTCGTTGACGACCGTCTTCAAGCCAATAAGGGTTGCGACGTCTTCGCACTCGTCCCATGGAACTCCGATTATCCAGCTCAGGGGAAGGAACACTTTTGATAATATCAACTTTTCAAACCCAAACAAACCCAAACAAAATTATAAGCAACCAAAAACACAGAATAAAATAATAAAAATTTGAGTAAAAAAACAACAATGAAAAATTCATTTGATCATTCTTTTCGTTTAAGGAGTTTTTCGAAATTTTTCAATATGTATTTTATTTCGAAACATATTTAAAAAAATATATTTTATTTCGAAATATATTTTTTCAAAATATGTTTTATTTCAAATTAATATGTATGAACAATTCCGAGTTTATTTTTACCTCCAACGTAAGATCCGAATATCCAACCAAACCACCAAGCCACGACATGATACCATTAAGGAACGAAATGAGAGACACGAATGCTACGATATTGGCGATTATCCCTAATACTAGAGGAATTCCAGCCAATGCACCTTTCGTAGCTGCGTCCATCAGACTCGTGTCTTCCCTGCCAAATTAATTAATAAAATCAAGCAAAAAAAACGAGGAAAACTTTTCTGCGATATTTATTTATCAGTGTTACGAAGTAAATTACGTCATTCAATGGAAAACCATTTCTACCTGATTTTCGTTTTGATATAAAAATTCAATCATTCTCTATTTTTTATAATTTATTTATTTTTATTTTATTCATTTTTATCGTTTAATAAATGATTTTACGATTTAATCAATCAATTTTTTATCAATTTTTATAATATGATTAAATTTTTATTTTTTATAAAAATAAGTATTTCCCATTCTCCGATTCATAAAAAAAAATCAAGATCGTTGAGAACGTCAATACTCACGATTTTTGCAAAGGTATGTTCTGAAAGGTCGTTTTGCTCTTTTCCGTTTCGGGATAAAATAGTTTGGAGAAGCAGAGAGCCGCAGGCGCGGACATGACCGAAGCGGTGATAAGGTGAGCCGGATGAGCACCAAAACTGATGTAAGCGGCAAGAACGGTTCCTATTTCAGGAGAAAAAGTTAGGTTAGTGGAGTGTCGTGTGTACGTGAGAACGAAAAAAAAAAAACAAGAAACAAGGCAAACAAGGAAGTGGGAAATTCAAGAACGAAAAACAAACCGGAAACGGAAGCAAATCCCGAGCACATTATGGCGTGCAGCTCAGACTTGGTAAGCTTGCAGACGTAGGGCTTGATCAGCAGCGGTGATTCAGTCTGAACAAATAAAATCGTTATTTTTTTAAAATAGGAAAACACGAATTCAATTTAAAGATCATTGTAACTGAAGAGTACAATTATTAACGTTACAAATATTTCACCTATCAAAAATGGCGATTCAAAAACATAATCTATTTTTTTCGCAATCATCACGCGGTACATCTTTGATTTCGCTTCAGTAAAAAGTTCAATCAGTGCTCGTTTCGATAACGCGTTCAGCATGGTAAAATAGTTTTTAACCTCATTTTTCTTTTTTTTCAAATTCGAGAAATTTAACACTGGGCAGCTCTTCGTCTATTAATCTTAAGTGGTCCTCTAAAAAATCACGAAATTCCGAAGAGCCGTTTCGGAGATCCGTGAGTATTTGCACTTGCGTTCTGCAATACCGACATGAGCGAACCGTCTTAGAGGCGATAATCGAATAAAGCTTACCATCCCGAGGAAGGTGTTCGCCGCGGAATTGAGGCTTTCGCAGACGGTTGTACCCATAATGCATTGCAGCAACCATCCGAGTTTCAGGATGACCCATTGCATGGCACCCCAGTAGTAAAGAATTTGTATCATGAAGCTAAAGAAAAAAATGACCGGTAGAGCCTTGAAGAAAAGAAAATTATCCGTTTAAAACACGTTTCAAAATTTGTGCAACGAAAAATTACAATTTTCTTCCATATTTACGCTAAACGCGAAAACGTTATGATCCACGATGTCCTGGGAGAAAACGAAGCTCGCGCCATCCCTCGCGTAATTCAAGAACGTCGCGATTTTCGTGGCGACGCATTGAAAAACTGCACGACCGACGTTCCATCTGATCGTTATCAGGCCAAAGGAGAATTGGAGAATAATTCCCCAGATGACCGGGCGCCAGTTTATCTTTAACGGAATTTAACGATAAGCATGGAATTTCGAGCGGCAATCGACATATACGACGAGAATGGCAAGTCTCAATGATTTAGTTGCAATCTCTAACTAATTAGCTAACCAGCTGGGACTCGGCAGCCGATTAACTAATCCCGTGGATTAGCTGGATGGCAAATTGACTGATCAGCTGGGCCTGGAGATTTCATTATTCGGGGCTAATCCGCTAATTAACTAGTCAGCTAATTATCCGGTACCAATAAGCTAAATAGTGAATGGGCTAATAGGCTAGTTGGGTAACGAGCGAATTAGCTAGTCAGCTGACTAACGGCTTAGCTAGTTAGCTAGCTAACGAATTGGCTGATTAGCTGACTAACGAATCAGCAAATTAGCTAACTAACGAATCAGCTAATTAGCTAACTAAGGGAATAGCTGATTAGATAATTAAGGAATTAGATGATAAGCTAGCTAACGAATTGGCTAACTAACGAATTAGCTAACTAAGGAATCAGCTGATTAGCCAACCAACGAATTAGCTGTCTAGTTGACTAATGAATTAGCTGGTTAGCTAAACAACGAATTATCAGGATGGATTACCGACCTGTGAACGATTTTTGGAAAATAGCCAGCCAAAAAACATGAGCACAATGACGCCGATGAAACTGATGAGTCGATTTCTCGAGCCGGCTGTATCGAAGATAAGAAATACGACGATAGCGACGATCACTGTTGTGTAAAACGCGCCTTTCATTAAAAACGAACCGTATCTTAAAAAAGAAAAAAAAACAGTATATTGGATTGAGACAACTCAAAAATAAAGAATGGAAAGACTGGTAAAGGTTCTACTCACTTCAATCTTTGAATCCTATCGAGACTCGAAGACAGTGGCCTGCAGCTTCGCTGTATACGTCCACCAAAATACTTCTTTATAACGCAATAATACAACAGACAGAAATAAATTATGGCTAGAACAATTATGAGCATTCCGTAACCGTCGCACCATCCGAATTCGCAATCCTTCGCTGAAAAGAAACAGATTTTCATCCATTTTCAATAATTTTCTTATCTGTGGAATGAAAAGTACTCGGAGTCTTGTTTCGCATAATTAAGGAATTTTGGAAATTTTGAAAATGGTTTTTTATCACTTCTTTATTAGTGTAAATTTTTAGGAAGTCAAAGTGTTTATTTGTCAATTGAGGTTAATATATATATATATATATATATATATATATCTATATATATATATATATATGTATATATTTATATATTTTAACTTATTTAACGAGAAATATTTAACAATCAAAAATACCTATATATATATATTTTTGTTTTTTAATGAAATATCATGTAATATATTTAAATTATTTAAAAATTCGTCAATTTATTTGAGTATTTTCTAAATTATTATAGAATTATTCGTGCACTTTCCAGCAATTAAAAAATTTACAGAGAAGTGGTAATTACAACTAACCCAAAAAAACCCAAACGAAGCTCTCACTAGAATGTTTCATTTGATTTCACTACAATATTTTATTTGATTTTATTAGAATATTTCATTTGATTTTACTAGAGATTTTACTAGAAAATTGTAGATCGAAAGAACGAGAATTGCAGATTACCATTTTTGGACCAATAAATGCTCGCGAAGACGAAATATACGACGACCAATCCATTGAGAAGAAAAACCCCAATATTTTTCAAGCATCTTTCGTTTCTTTGACAGAAGTGATCGAAAGCTGATATTCTCGTCGACAGACATCCTGAAGATATGTTCTCTTCACTGTGTTTCTGCTCGAAGAAATTATTATTTAGTATGACAAAATAGTTAACGAACGATTGGTATCCGGATTTTCAAAAAATATAACACTCATAAGAAATGTCATTAAAAAAAGAAAAGATGAACCAATTAAATAATTAAGGTAATTAAATGATTAATTAATTAATTATCAAAATAATTAAGAGGATAATTAATTGGTACTTAAATTAATCATTATTATTTATCGGATCGAATCAATTTTTCAACGTATCAGTATTAATTGACTAACCTCATTCTTCGTGAAATCTCCATGTTTCGTGTTATCAGCCAGACTATCCAATTCTCGAGCCTACAAAAATCGTACAAAAAATTTTTCTTCCACAAATGGCCAAAATCGAATTTCATTAGAATTTTAGAAAAAAACTTTCCACCAGGAAAGTATTATAAGAATATTTCAATTGCAGTCACTATACTAATAATGCTGATAATACAAAATGTCAATGTTAAAGCCATATTTCGTCGAATTAAAAAAAAACACAATTTTTTGAAAAATATTATTTGCGAAAAAAAAATATTTCAATCACCTGTGAGAGGTCAAGGGATATCCTCAGACTGTGAGCGCTTATTTTTCGTTCCACCTTGAATCACAGTAACTCTCGTCAAGCCATTTTTTTTATTATCAAAATCGTTGAGGGATAAAAATTTTATTGATGCAACTTCAACCTCAGATTACCTCACTAAAGACAGGGTTATTAACTCCGGCCATGATGACTTTTTTGCGTTTTATGTTTTGAGACGACCTTCCCTGTTACCACTTTTTTCGATATTTTTTGCGAGTAATTCGGGTCACTGAGCTCAAAGAATATCGTCATTGACGATTTTTTTTTTCCTCACTGAAACCGTAAATTATAATTAGTTGTAATATGATTTTAATTAATTATAGCTAATCGAAACAAATAATAATTGATTAGAATATGATTATAATTAATTATAGTTTATTAAAACAAAATACAATTGATCGAAATATGATTATAATTAAATATAATTAATTGAGACACATTGTACTGATTGTAATCAATTATAATATAAATATATATATTTTATACTAGAATATTGCATTTTTTTGAAATAATCTTCATTTTTGGGCGATCACACCCCTTAAGGAATTCCATACATTTTTATCCGATAAACGGATTCCGGTTCGATAAAGATAAGAAGATCTGATATAATCGGGCATGATCGACGACCAAATTTGAGTGATATATCACTTCTGGTAGATATCAAACTACCGATCGTGTTCCTGCAGTTCTTACAAGCTGGATAATTTTTTTGGCAATTTACGAAAAAAGAACGTGGATGGTGTTCTCAAAAATGAGATCTGACTTTTTAAGTGAAAATGTTCAATTTAACCCTTGTGTTGATCGAGGGTTGAAAAGGGGTTGTTTGGGTTTGGGTTTTCTTTTTATTGTTGAGATTCGATTTGGGTTTTTGAAAATTGTTTGGGTCTGGGTTTTTAATTTTTTAAGTTTTACAAAGAGGTTTAGGTTTGTTCGAGTTTGGGTTTGGGTTTTTACTTTTTAGGAGTTTGAAACACGTATTGCTTATAGCTGCTTTAATATTTGTTTGGGTTTGGGTTCGTTTGATTGAATATTCAAAAATATAAACGTACACACAAACGAACCCAAACAAACGATTTTTCAAACTTGCCTGTTTCTTCAATATTTATTTAATTAATCCTGTTTTTGGGGTCATCACAGTAGTCCAACCCCTTAAGGAAGCTTCAATTGCGGTAAATAAAAAGTGACGAACGATTCATGTTCCAAAGACGAAAAGTAAATTTTCCGCGCACCTCGAAACTCGCTGTACACTGGCTCTCAGAATCGAGCGAACAGGACTTATGAAAAACCAATATGGCGCGATCGTTTTCTTCACGATCGCCCCGAACCTCGCGAAGGCTTAACGTCAACTACGGTACTCAACGCGTCTGTAATCATATCAACGCCTCTAACAATACATCGCTCTTCCATCGAGTAAGATAAAGCTTTTTTTTTATCAACCTAAGCACAGTCCCCGAGAATGCGATTATACGAATTATTCAGTTTCGAGCGTTACCTGTCACGTCCGTGTTTTGTCAAACCGAAAGGATAACTATTTTAAAAAATTGGAAAAATTCAGTTCTTGAAAATATAAATGTGAGAAAAAACAACAAAAGTGATTTTTAATGCAAAAACGTAAACATGAAAAAAAGTAAATACTTAAAAATATAAAAAATCGAGACGTGAATGTACATAAATATAAAAAGTAAAAATTTCAGTCCAAAAAAATATTTATGTACGAAAATTATTTCTAAAATACCTAAAAATATATAAATTATTTTTAAAAAATAAATTTTAGGGAAGAATAAATTTTAAAAAATTACAAACCCAAACAAAGCCAAATAAACCCCAATATCTAGTTCATCACGAATCCCCATACACGCTTTTCACTATATTTTTAATATTCAAACCAACTGTGAAAATGTGCTATTTAAAAACATAAAAAACATAAATATCATAAAATATAAAAACATAAATATAATGAAATTAAAAAATATAAAAATTGGATGAATGTAAGATAAACAATCCAAAACCCAAAACTATAAATATGAAGAGACACAAAAGTATTAAAACGAATATAGGCACCTATAAGGTTCAGTCGTTTTGTCTTTACTCTTCTCGTTTCGTATCTCCTATTTTCTGATCGTAACTTACTGATTAAAATCGTTGTCCTGCTCAAATCAACAGTACCGAAAAAGAATTCTTCAAAGAAGAGTGCTAAGAATATTGGATAAGCTTATTTCGTAGATAAATAAAACGTCTTCACTTTTTATCGCTCATCAAATCGCATCGTTCGATCAATCAATCATTTATGATATATGGTGGATCAATAACTTTTGATACCATCGCGCCTACTGTCCTCCAAGATTATTCCCGTTTGGGCTAATCTCAAGACTCGAAAAGATTTCTTTCACATTTTTTTTTCATATTACATACGGTGGGTGTGCCATTTTTTGATAAAAAATAATGCTTTTTTGGTTTCTTCGAGCTATTTCAGGTTTCGTAAAAAAAAATACCTGCAATATTAATTTAAAAAAAATTATATTGATTTAAAAAACTCATATTAATTTAAAAAAAATTATATTAATGGTTCGATAAAAAACCTTACCAAATTTTTTTTTTTAATTAACATATAAAAATTCTAAACGGCAGGTAAAAAAGAAAGAAAGGGAGAGAGGAGGTAGAAAGAAGGACGCTTGGATTCGAGTGATGCGGATGTGAAAAAGAACACGCTCGTAAATTCCTTGGACTTGGATCTTTTCTCCTTCCACCATCTCATCTTTCTTGCCCGCTTTCAGTTCCGCTTGCCTTTTTTTTTCTCCGCAACATTTTTCCCGCCAAAATTAAATTTTAAATATTAATTTTAATGATATTTCATTGTCAATAAAAATGATTTTTTATTTACAATTTGAATCATTTTTTATTCTTGATTTTCTTTATTCAACGATCTCTCAATTTTCAAGTTTGTTCATTTCTAATAATCTGATGATCCAATGATTTTTTAATTTTAATGATCCAATTATTTTTATGATTTTTTGAATAAAAAATCGATTGAATGAGTAAAAAAAACTCTAAAATTAATTATTACTTTCCAAAGTAATAATTCAATTTTCAGATAAAGAAATTAGCGTATTTTTGAGTTTCAGAAAGGAATGCATTTTCAAGATTAAGAAATTAATTATTACTTTCCAAAGCAATAATTAATATTTGAGATTAAGAAATTAATTATTGCTTTTCGAAGCAATTTTTGAGATTTTTGAGGCGTAGTTTGGAGCGCTCGGGAATTCCACGTTCGAAGTTTTGTCTTACATCGTCGTTGTCAGTCAGCATTGATCAGCACAAATTTTGGATCGTTCAGCTCATCTCGTGTTCATCCGGTTTCATAATCTGCTCTTTTTACGCTTGCTAGAGGACACGAGGAACTTCATCGTCGTTATTAATGGGAGTTAGGAAACACGATGATAAAAACAACCGTGGAGGATTGAATGATGGAATACGATGCGAATTCCATCATTCTTATGGCGAATTATTAAGAAATACGATTACGAGAATGGACTCCCAAGTTCCGTCAGCTTCCGGAGTCGAGTTTATATGCCATTTTACGCTTTCAGTATTTTTCTATAGCATTCCTTGGGTTTTTCCTCTTAAATTTTGATCTTGTTTGGGTTTGTTTGGGTTCCTGTAAATTTCCGCATCATAAATTAGATCTTCTTCTTCTTCAATTTGAGTTTGTTTGGCTTTTCGAAAATTTCATTTTGTCAATTAGTAGTTGCCAATTAATTGCCATTTTCTAATAATTTCCTTAATAATCCATCGCTGTCATTCAAACACCAAAACAATCGTCAATTATCGAAAATTTAGCGACGAACAAAATTCACGAAAAATCTACGACCAAAAATAGAAAAAAACACACACACAAAAAATGAAAGAGAACACAACGAAAAATAAAAGAAAAATAAAAAGAAAACAATAAAAAAACGAAATAAAAATAACAATAAAAAGACGGAAAAAAAATGATTATTCCGAGAATCCGGAAGATCAGGAATACGGATTTCACGCCAGGCGGAAAAAGCTTCTACATTCCAAATTTTTTCCCATGGTCAAAGACACCTTCGGAGCACGAGGAATCCACGATGACTACAAGTCTACGTGGGTGGCTCGACGTCTCCAATTATTCTTATTGTCCAACCGCTGGGACGCCAAAAAAAAAACAAAAAAAAATAACAAATTCGAAATTCAAATTAATCGATTTCCGATATTCCTCTAGACTCGTGTTTGAACTTGAAGACCTTTGAAGCATAGCTATGTTTTTTTTTTTTGCGATTACGATAAACGAAAATTCGTATCGCGATGTCCGCCTCCACCACGGAATTATGCGCCGTTTGTCAATCCTCGTCGATACGACGGAACTCTCGTTTTATCCAGAATATTTTTGTTTTTTTTTCTATCTTACTTTCCCGTCTATTTTGTTTTTTACAACTTTCCATTCGTCAAGTCGACGCGCGTTGGCGGATCTCTCGAACGGCCCATTTACAATTCCAAACGGACATGAATAATTGCACGCACACTTTCGTCGCGTTCGTTCCTTTTCTTTGATTTTTCTCGCGTCAACGACCAACAACATTTTCAAAACGAGGTTGAAATTAATTTTTATTGTTTGCGCTAATTTATTGCAATTTATTGCGATGTATATAAATATTTGTCATTTATTTTCATTTTATATTTCATCATTTTTTTTATTAATAATTTTTAATATTATCTATGAAAAATGTTTGCTAATTTTTTAAATATTTTATTTGAAAAATTTGTAAATTGTTTTAGAATAGTTATTTTTTAAATAATATTAAAATAATTTTCACACTAATCTATTACGAGGAGATCCATACATTTTTTAATTAAATAAAAAATTTAATACAATCGGGAACGAAATGTAAAGTCTATTTGAAAAATGTTTTAAATAAATATAAATATAAAATGAATATAAAAAAATATAAAACAGGTACGCTATATTTTTTACAAATTCTCAATAATAAAATTGAAACATTGGTTTCTTCATTACAATCTTTTTTATGTTGTTCAAGGTCATTCAGTTGATCCTAAAAAATAACTTATCAAAAGCCCCGATCCATTTGAAAACTTGTTTCTTCGATTTACAAAAAAATGTTCGTACGATGAGGTCTTAAGGTCTCGGTTAATTTTAACGGGCTCATTTCAACATTTTCAGAGACCACAAATAGATACGTCAGTATTGAAATATAATCATCGCCAAATCTCAGCCAGAAAATCGTGCTCTATTTATTATCTCCCAGTGGATGCTCTATTTTCGTACGAAAATCTTCGTACCATCTCGATTCTCTAATTCTTTATTATTTTTTTCTCATTTCTTTTATTTTTTTTTTTATTTTTGAAAATTCTACGAATCTTTCGCGGGGATAAAATCGAGTATCTCAGCTGGCCTCTGTCTGATGGCCGCTGACGCACGAGCTACCGACAGTCTATGTCAAATTGAATTACAACCTGGCTGAATTATTGGCCGATCGAAAAAAAAAAGATCGAAATTTTTATGAATTTTTTTAATGACATTGCGAACAAATATGTTGACGTGAGCTTCATTGGTCTCAGTAAAAACGCTGTTGGGATAGGTTTAAACAATTTTTTATTATTTATTTTGTGCACTTTTGACATAGAAAAAAATTTCTTTAAATTAAACAAAAACGTAAAATAAAAAGAACTCAATTTTATGAACATTTCAAGGTAGAATCCTATTTTGAAAAGAGACAAAAGACGATAAAAGTTAAGTTTTCAAAAATATTTAACAGACAAAAAAGGAGAATAACAGAATGTTAAATAGACGAAAAATGATAATTACATAATGTTAAATAAAAAAAAAAGATGACAAAACGTTAAAAGGAAAAATTTAGAAAATAAAAAAAAGACAAGAAATGGAATGAAGAAAAAACAGAAAAATAAAATCGAAAAATACAATAAATCTGGTCGATCGTTCGGGAGGCACATCGATAAATCGTAAAGTTGGCGGTAGGCTCTTTTCCCCACAACAGTCTGCGGTCCAGTCTGCCGCGTGTCCTCCGATGACTCATGAGAAATTCTCTCGTCTGCAAGGATCGTCGCTTGCTTATGTTGGGAAATACGCTGGCTGATCCTTGATCTTTACGGATTCGACACGTGTCCGTTGACGGGGCGAAACGATTTCTCGTATTCGCTACTCCAATATTGCATCAGTTTCTTTCATCTTCTTGAATGTTTTATTTTATTTTTTATTTTTTATTTATTTTTCATTTTTTATTTTGGAACTCCTGCCGGGACAGATACTCATGGACGCCCGGAAACATATTCGCGGGTGAAACGTTTAGAAACTCGATGGACTTTGACACGTATGAAATAATAAATTCGTCGTTAAATTGTGTATTGATTAATAAAGACTGAATATTATATAAATGAATAAATAATAAAATATGTTTTTTTTTTAATTTAACAACGACAACTGAATATAGCGAGAGTTCGAGAATGATCGATTTGTCCGAGATGCATTTTTTGGCGGGAAGCTTCCGAAGTCCCCTTTCTCCGATCGAACTGAAATCTCGCACGTTTACCTTCCCTCTGATATTACGAAGGAACTCCTCGAAAGATTTTTCGCGAGTATCTTTCGTTTTCGAGATATCGAATTTTGAAAGTTATTTATTTTATTGCGCACCTGCTGTATTTAACATAAACCCAAACAAACCAAAAAAAATACGAATAAGCCAAAACGGACCCAAACAAACCGTAAAATAGCCAAATAAACCAGAACGGACCCAAACAAACCGAAAAATAGCCAAATATACCAAAACAGACTCAAACGAACCCAAAAAACCGAAAATAGCCAAATAAATAAAAATGGACCCAAACAAACAAAGCAGAAATGAAACAAACCCAAAGAAGCCCACAACGCTCTCAGTTGCATTTTGTTTGGGTTTGTTTGGGTTTGTTCGGTAGCGAATAATTCGGAATGCCGTTTTATTGCAAAAAGGGTTAAGGAATATGGTTGATTCGTAGCGATTAGCGACGCCCGCGATTGGCCCGTCTAATGGGCCGTGATTGTGTTGTGGTCTAAAATGCGCTCAACAATCTCGCGAAGTTAAATAAGCTGAGTCATTATTTTGAGTATGTCTAGACGCCAGATTGTCTGTCCGACTTTCCGCTCGTGTCGGTCTCTCTCTCTCTCTCTCTCCCTCTCTTTCCGAGCTGTTTACACTCCCTCCGTCCTTCCTCAAGTCCTAACGCGAGAAGTCAGACATGACGTCAGCGCAATGTTGCACCAAACTGCGTCGGATGGTTCGCCGTAGTGCAATTCCATAGCATTGCCACGCTCCGTACTTAGTATCCGTTTCGCTCGTCCGAGCGTTTCCTCATTTCGGGTTGCTTGCACTATTTACGTTTATCGGCCAAACGCTTATTGGGTTTGGCTTGGGATACCCGGCTCTAGGCTTCCGCGTCTAGGGTTCACCTAGTAACATTTTCCAGATAACCTAGATAACGAATCCTAGACAGCAGGAATCCTAAATAACAAATCATCAACGGCTAGGGTTCATCTAGTAACATTCGGCAAACCCTAGATAAGCATTGAGATAGCAAATCATTCGCGGCTAGGATTCACCTGGTAACATTTGCCAGATGACCTAGATAACTTGAATCCTAAATAACAAATCATCCGCAGCTAGGGTTCATCTAGTAACATTTGGCAGATGGCCTAGATTACCATTAAGCTCTCAATCCTGGGGAAATCCGGTTCATAGGTTTCCGGGCCTGACCTAGTAACATATGCCAAACCCTAGATATCTATTTAGCTCTCAATCCTAGAGAAATCCGGCTCACCAGTCTCTAGGCCTGATCTAGTAACATTTCACAAATCCTGAACAACTGGATAACTCTCAATCCGAGGGAAATTCAGCTCATCAGTTCCTAAGTCCAAACTGGAACAAAGTCTCGAATTTTTAGGTTCAATTTATCACCAGTCACCAACTGACCTAGAATTTTCAAAATCCATTCAAAAACACGAAAATGGCGGCGAAACAAATTAGAAAAAATCAAAATCCACTGAATCAGCGATTTCTAAGTTATTTTAAAAGAATGTTTTTGAAAACGTCAACTTTCAAAAAACGCCAAAGACAGAATTCAGTTTTTTTAGTTTTTGAGTAAAATCTTGTTTTCAAATCGTAAAGTTGAAGGTTTTCGAAGTTGATGAGTGTTAGTGAAAAGACGAGTCGAAAATTGTTTGGGTTCGTTTGGGTTCGTTGATAAAAGTTTCTCCACTTTTTCGTACAACCGTTGTTTCAGGAATTTGGTTTTTGTATGTGTGTGTTTTTTGTGCTCATTCACTTTCAAGCTTTCTCGGTCAAGAAATCGAACGTGGCTCGATGGTTATGGGTCTGCATCACTACATCGTGTATCAAAGTTGTCCGAAGAGACGAGAAATGGGAAGGGGGTCAACGGGGCCCCGATTTACTCTCGCGCTCTCTCCAAGACTCGGACTCGGTGTTTTATTGAACGCGATACATTATGATTCATAGATCATATCTTTCGATTCGTCTAGACAGCGAAGAAGGGATGAGCCCTATAAAGCGAGCTGATCACTTCGATGTACCGACACTCGTCGTAAGTTTCGACTTCGCGCGGCTCCATTTTCCACCCACCCCTCCTCCTCTCTCCTCATTTTTGCGAAAACTATTTTTATCGAAAATCGAAAAAACATTTCGCCAAAAAAACAAAACGTCGATTTTTCAAAGCCAACGAGAAAATGGAGAAAATTGGATATTGGACAAATCAGAAGATCGATTGATCCGATATTAGAACGCAATTAGTAGGCTGATCGATTGGATGCAAGTTCGAGAAAAATCGGTAATCGGTTATGACGAAGATTCATCAAATTAAACGGAAAATGGAAACCCAAACAAACCCAAACGGGAACTTTTCAAGTGACCTTCAGATGTGAAGAAAAAAATCCATTGAAAAAGGAAAAAATGAATTAAAAGAGGATTCAAAAGAGGAATGAAAAACCGATTTGAAAAATTAATTAAAAGAAAAGAAAAGAAGCAATTAAAAGAGGAAAAAGATCAATTAATTGATTCACTTAATTAATCCAAATTAGTTGCTTGAGATTGGTAATGAAAAAATCGAAAGGACATTTAATTTATTTTTTATGGAAAATCATGAAAAAGTAAACAAAAAAATAAAAAATAGATAAAAACTTTCCGAAAACCAGTGAGCAGTGGATAGGAAGAAATCTAATCAAGAATTCAATAAAAACAATAAATCCAATCAACACAAATTGGGATCTCGAAATCGTCAGCAGAAAATTGAAAAAAAATCGACAATCACTCATCGAAGATCGAAGATCAACCAAAGTATGATAAAAATCCCTCAACGTTCCAGACCCAGTGAGCAAATGAAAAAAAGACCAGCTGTTCAATTAATCAATAAATTCAATTAATCTAAATCGATATCTCGAAATCCTCAACCGGAAATCCAATGTGCTTCGAATGAAAAAAAAAAACAAAAAAATTAAAATTTAAAAAACACTAAACCCAAATAATCGGAAGTATTTCAAAATCGTTATCAGAAAATCCTAAAAAAACAATCAACCTCAGAAGCAAAACCGAACGATAAAAAAAGAAGATCGTTCCAAACCCAAACAAACATTTTTCGTGAAAATCAATAAATAATCCCTGATTCATTGATAAAAATCCCTATCTCGATAGGGATTTCATCAATTCACCAGATTTTTCAATTATCAATGTTCACCAGAAAGTCCCTAGAAAAATCGACAATTATATAATCGATATAAAAATCATAAAAAAAAAAATAAAAATCAAGCAGTCGAAACCCAATGAGGATGGGAAACACCGATCGATCGATAAACCAACCGAATCTAAATCGGTAATGTTTAGTCAGCAGGAAATCCGAGAAAAATGAAGTGACGGAGAAAGAGCTTTGGGTTGCCCTCTCAGTTTCTCTCCCTCGTTATCTTCGTCGACATCCCCGTTGTGAGAAACGACACCAACATCAGCATCACACGCGTATAGTGTAGCTTCCACCGGCGCGCATTCTGTCTCGGATTCACCGAGTAGACAGAATTATGCTCTCGAGTCGGGCACCGTCGACTCAGTTGAGACGTACGACTCGCGACGTGAACACGCTTTTACAAGCATCCACCTGACGGAGACCACATTTTCATTGGGTTCCATCATATATCAATTTTCTTTCCTTTTTTTCATCCACTTTTTATAAACAAATCGAAACTGGTGTTAAAACAGACGTTTGGGTTTGTTTGGGTTTGTCGGTTGTTTCTGATGCGGGACAATCAGGATTGAATTTGGGCACGATTGGAAATGAAAATTTGATCGATCCGCTTCGACCATCGAAAAGTTGGACGATTCGGAACAAAATACTAGTTTTCGTATTTTTTGTTCGATGTGAAACTGGACGAAAGATGACCCAATAGTTTGCCGGTCATTTGCCAGTTGGTACTTTCGAAAAAAAACCCTCCGGTTTGTTGGTTGGATCCCGACAAGTTGGAAAATGGATTTGAAGGTGAATCTGGTTTTACTGGGTATCCTGATGACCACGTGGGCCAGGTCTGTGGATCATCGATCAGGCCTCGTCATCAACGAAGAACCGGAGGAGTCTAGTGACGCTTCGAAGAATTATTTGGGGGAAAAGGAAGCCGCTGGAAAGCGAGAAAAGAACGAAGCCTACGACGAAGCGTTGATGAAAAAGTACGCGAGGATTGAGGCTGAAAAGTTGATACGAATGAGTTCCAAATTGGGTGGAAAGAGAAGAAGGAGTCTTCACGGAAACGAGGACAAAGTTGATCCTCCCTTCAGTGCTAGGAGGTTAGAAAAAATGCTGGAAAAAGCAATATTGAAGATAATAACTGGTGACCTGAGTACCGCTGACATGCTCCTCCTCAAAAGCCTCAATTACAGCTTGGAAGAAGTTCTTTCGGTCCGCGAGAGAGAATTGAGGAAAAAGAATTTTCCTACTTTTTCCCCAACGAAATTCCACTCAAAAGTCGACTCGATGGATGGAAAAGGATTCGGAGAAACTTCCGGTTGGTCACGAGCTAATCAAGTGGAAAACTATGACGAAAAATCCATCAAGAGGACCGATCAAGACTTCGATTTCGACGCTTACAATCGCCAAGCTGTTTACGACTACGAAACGACAGCGAACAAAATCACCCCCGATTTGGAGTCCATTGAAGCCAGCCTTGATTACGACAACGAAAGAATCAGGATTCCTGATGATGATGATGATGATCTTCCAGGAAACGATCGAGCTCGCCAATCGCACGTCGTTTTTAAAATCCGTTACGACGATTCCGAATTTGATTCGAGCTCCAATGAGAGAGCCATCAAGCAATCTAGGGAACCCAATAGTCGTTTCGTCACCAGACATCATCGAGGAAACACCAGTGATGATCATCGATCGAGAACTGTCACTCCGGCGACTCCAACTTCCAACTTCCATCAAGCGTCTTCCAACAACGACTTTGCCACACCCTCCAGCAGCCCCAATGAGACTCAGTCATCCACCGATGGATTCTCTTCGCTTCCGAATCGCTTCGACAATTTTGTCACTTCTGATGACGAATTGGAGACCGGAAGTCTTCAGGGAAAAACGGAATCAGCTGATTTACAATCTTTGATGACCGACCCGATTCGTTCCAGTTCCAGCTGGTCAACTCCAACATCGAATATTGGCAAACCTGATGATGGTTATCACGAAGCTCATGATGATGATCTCGTCAATGAAACTTCTGATGAAAAGCAGAGAAAAAATATTTACGAAGGACTGGAATGGGTCGAAGATGACGTCTATCGAGTCATCCCTGAAGCCATTGATTCACTCAATTATTACGATGCCAGCATCAATGAAATGGAAAATACCACCAGCGATGATTCGGAAATCAATGAAACTCGGGATTTCGAAATTGGAAGAAAAATCGAGGATGATGATGGTGACGTCGATTCCAAAGCCAATGATACCATTGGCTATCAAAACGAAAATCCACGGCAAGAGGCCAATTCGCAAACCGAAAGCTTCATCAGGAATTCACCGGATGTCAATCTTTCGACTTATCAACAATTGGCAATCGCTCATCGCAGGGAGTGAGTATTTCTGGTTTTTTCATCCAATTACACTTTTTCAAAATTTATATTTGTTTTCAATTTTTTCAATACGTAAAATGACAGATTGCCTATAGGGGTACCGATCATGATGAAAATATCTGAGGCTTCGAATGTTGATGATTTGTGCAATCTGGACAATTCTGAAAAATCTGGAATTTTTTTTTTATAATTATTGGTTAGGGAGTTAAAAAAAAATAATAACTCGATAAATGATTTTCTTTGGGTCTCAGTGGAAGAAGTTTTTTTCAGCGAAGGGCGGGGTATTTTACGATAATTTAAGGGGTTAAGCTACTTTGAAAGAATAAATAATGTCTTTACAAATTGTTTGGACATATTTTCGAATTTGATTGACAACGTTGGGGACTTAATTTCGTTTACTTGGGTTGAACAATAATTTTATAAAATATTTCATAATAATTTTTAGGAAATCATTGTTTTTAGAAAAAAATAATTATTAATTTTTCGAAAATGATAAACAGTTTTTTCCCATCCAATTTCTGGTAGTTAATAATCGTTAAAAATTGAAGCGAATTTTAATGATTGACAATGAAAATAAAATATTTTGTCTAATTAAATTTTCAGCGGCAACAATACCTCGCCATTCGACAGGTAAGTCTCGGCGAGGTTTTCGAGTGCCGTTTGAAATGTTTTCTGTGTGCAGTTTTCCTCACCCCTTAACCGTGTGTTGTTTCCACAACGTTGAAATTTGCTTAGCTAGAGAGCAACCAAAAATAATTTTTTCAATTATTTATATATTTTTTGATAATTTTATAAACCAAAATTGAGGCTTAGCTGAATTTTTACGTATGACCCATTTTTTTATCGTAGATTTTTATGCTATAATAACCAGCAAAAAAATCAAATTATAAAACTATTATTATTAATATTTTTTATTTATCATATATTAAATATATTGTGTATGAAAAATTTATATATAAAACATTATTATATTTATATATAAATTATTATACATAATTGGATAAAAAACATAAATAATTTGTTAAGTTTCAACAATTGGAATTTCAATGTTTTGTATTTCCTGCGTTAATAAATTTCCTTGCAAATTAACTTTGCATTTTTCTTTATTATTTAGATCAATAAATTTTTCAATTATTACAATCATTTATTTTTTATTCTTTTTTTATTTTTTTGTATTTCGAAGAAAATTTACAATTGAAAACTTCGGAATTGTTTATTGGGCGAGTTGAAAATTCGTAAAAATGATAAAACGTCATTTTTCGGTCGCGATCCAATTTCGTAGACTTGCATATAGCTAATATTGTTGGGCAGTGCCAAGTGCGAATGCGCGTATTTTCGCATATTTCAGTTGCGTCCCTTGCCAAGAAACCTGTCTCAATTCCGCCTTGAATCGCTCGGTCTTACGTACCCTGTCTTTCCCCATTTTTGTTATTGCAACGCGAAGTAATCTTCCCCTTAAAAATATTTATGAAACATCAATGAAATGAAAGTGACGAAAAAAATAATTTAATTAAAAAAAAAAACATTTTTTATTTTTATAAGAAAAAATGAAAATAAAAAATGTATTGAGTGATCAAATATATTAATTTAAAAAACTAAACAAATGTATTTAATTAAAAATGCTGTCCTTTTTTATCTCGAAGAATGAAGAAATAACGGAAATAAAAAGAAAATGAAATGTATAAATATTTATCGAAAATGAATAAAATTAAAATTACGCAAAAAAAATTGATAGAAACAAATATTTCCATTTTTCATACAAAGAAATGTGAAAAATAAAATATTAATTGAACGATAAAATATTTATCAAAAATGAATGGAAGGGATAATAAAAAACTAACTTCAAGGAAAACATTTTTTTTTTGTAAAAAATTTCGTGAAAGATGTTGCATCAATGAAAGTGACGAAATTGGGAAATACGAGTGGGTCGATTATTTGTTCGAGATAGCCAAAAAAAAAAAACTCATCGTATTTCGATCGTATTTTTCATTGGGACTTTGCCCATTTCATTTTACAGAAACATGTTTTAGAGAGAAAAATAAAAAACGTCGAAATCCTTTAAACCACATTCTTATGCAATAATTGGCACGTATTGCATCAACGTAGATATACGTGACTTGCTGGATAACGGAGTCGTATAATAAACGTTTTTTTAAGGGGTTGGTCCACTGTGACAATCCAAAAATCAAGGTTACTCAAAAAAAAATTATTTTAAAGAATAAAATGGGATGATTCGAAAATGGCTTCGACATTAATTGATACGTACATTAATAAAGTTTTGTAACAAATTTTATTCAAATATATCAACAATTACAGCAGTTATAAATCATTTAATGGAAAACTGAAATTGAGCGAGGAACTCTATTGATCTAAAACGAAAAAAACGTTTTTTGTCGAACAATTTTTAAAACATTTTCTAAAATATATGTCACATTTGTAATAATTAATTTTTTAAACAATGAGGGAAAATTCATCATTAATTCAAGGTTAAATCCATGAAAATTCGGATGTAGCTTTTCGATTGAAAAATGAAAACTCACGTCTTTCGGCATTTTCGGACCAACCCTTAAGGGGGTATCTCCGAGCAAATAAAAAAAAAAGGGAACCATCAAACCAGCTCATCAATTAGCCTCTAAATGCAAACGACGTCAGCCGAGTTAAAAACAATGGTTCCTTAAGGGTTTGAAAAATATTCTTACAAAAAAACAACAAAAAAGACAAAAAAAATAAACAAGCAATTGAATATAGGCGCGGACGAAAATTAGGACGAAATATGCTATCGAAAATCGATTTTCAAAAATATAAAAAAATTATATCCTTGAATAAGAGCCCGAACCAAAAAAATCCTAAAATTGAAAGAGAGCCAGAAGGACGGATTCCCGGTGAGGAGACCCGAGAAATCGCGTTTTTAAAAACTCATCTGAATGTTTGACGTGAGACAGCGCGTTCCCGCAGAAGCGTTGCCCCCGTCTTATAAAAATATCCCGAGGCAATGTGGATACGGGATCGCGTGGCTGCAATATTCCTCCCCCTGGCCCTCATCCCCTTCGCCCCGCGCCTATTCCTCCGCGTCCACTCGCCGGATCTTAATCGGTACGAACTTTCCGTCTTGAACAGCCTACATCGAGCGAGACGAGACGAGACACTCCGTAGATCGAGTAGCTTCATTATTTTCACCGACGAAACAGTTCTCGATCGACCCTGACATTATGAGATTGGGAACGACCGTTTCATCCGTATTTTAATTATGATAAAGCAATCCCCACCCCACCCCACCGTCAATCCGCGAATTCGTAAAAAATCGATGACGCCGAAATTTACACGAGCCAGGATCAACATTGCACGCTGCCGTTAAAAAACAAATATCCATTACGTCGATTAAATAATTTTCAATGTTTTCTTCCTTTTTACGCCCTCTGGTGACGACAAGACGATTGGGCAAATTTCGTCGAATTGAAAAAAAAGTGTTTTTTACTCGTTAATAATAAGTAAATAATAATAATAGTTATTTTTAATGAGGTGCAAATTTTAGTTAAAGTTTAGGTTTAATTAAATTTACATTCAAGTTAAATTAAGTTTACATTCAAAAAATAAAAAAGCATTAATATGATAATATTAATAATAATAGAACATTTTTGTGAGAGCCAAGATTTCCCTACCTAGGATTCGCGGTAGATTTGCCACTCGAATATTTTACGTGAATTTGACAATATACGAAAAAACGGTATCAAGCATAGGTTCAGTAAAGTCCCGCGTGTACAAGCACGTGACACAAATGCGTCCAAAGTGGAATAAAGCTCATCAATTTTTTCCACAATTATCACAACACTTTGATACTTCCTGGGGTAATCTTCCTCGACGAATTTCGAGCAGCCATTTTGAAAAATGTCGATTCTCGATATTTTTCAAAATTCCTGTTTCCTCAAACCGGAAGTTCAACTATATTTAACCTATAAGCAAAGGGTAGCTTTTGGCTTAATTTCGAATGTGAAACGTGGCAGACCCAAGCCAATATTGGGTCCGATCATTGGTGGATTCTCGATCTTTACAAATGATCGCGAAGGATTGGCCATGGCCATTTTTTGTTTCCATTTTTCCTCTTACGCTTCGACTCGTCTCCTTCTTCATTTTATTTTCCCTCAGAGCCCCCTCCCCCCTCCATCAGCGACCTTCCCTGGCACCATCATCGTCGTTTTGTGTCAGCCAAACGTCTATACGGCACAAGCCACCAGTCAACCCCCCCGTCGAGCACGGGGGGCGTCATGGTGCTGGGGGAGGGGGCACCCGTTGGCATTTCTTTTATTTTATTAAGTCTAGACGCGTAAATGCATTCGTGCGCTCCGGCATTGGCGTAGTTGGTGTTCTCCACGTGGCGTTCGTCTCCTCACTCTACCGGTTATTCCGCCACTGGAACACGCTTCGACATTCACCCGTCATGTTTTCCGAACATCGTTGCGTACCGACGCAATAAAATAAAGAAAAAAAAAACCATACCAGCCACCAAGTACTCGCAATAAACGAAAAGACAAAAAAAAATGAACAACGACCAAGCTAATGGAAGGGTTCCATTAAGGGGTTAGAGCACTCTGACGAAAAACTGGATTGCTTGAAAAAAAAAAGTCGTTCCAAAGGTACAACTGGGAGGGCCGCAAAAACGATTGGACATTTGTTGATATATGGGTTAACGAATTTCATTAGGAAATATTAATAATTGCAAAAGTTACGGACAGTTTTTGTGAAGAACCTATGCAGCGTCGTTTACGCTTGGGCTTGTTAGGATTCGTAAGGATTGTAGCAGTTGTAGACACCTGATGGACCTGTGGTCGTTTTTTAGAAATTTGGGCTTGTTTAGAATTGTTATTATTGATCCAGCCGTAATCAAATCCATAATTGGGTTTGTAATAATTAAAGCAGTTTTAGGCAGTCCCATGAAAGCCCCGTGGTAGACAATTTGACTAGCAGTTCTATAGTGTTCAATCGTTAGCCTTAAAAGTTGGATTCGCGACCCAAACGAACCCAAACAATGCTGAGACTAGAAGTAGTTCTTGTATCGAGGCTTCCTCGTCAAGTTAGCTTCAAGGGACGATCGATTTTTTCCAACTTGAACTTTAGCCTAACCCCTTAAATAAACGAGAACGATAATATCCTATGCTCTTTGCCTCATCCGTTACGCAATCGACCAAGATCGACCAGGTAAAACGACATTGAAAATCCCTACTCGACGAGAGCCGATCCAATATGCTTTTAGAAGCGGTTGGAACTACCTGGACAATGTTAGACGAAGTTAACCCTTCATCCCGACTCATGGGTCGTTTTCGTCTTTGCGTTATTCGGATCAGTAAAAACGCTTTAAAAAATCTGAAAAAATTCATGGAGGTTCTTTCAACCATCAACTTGAAGCCCCAAAAAAATATTTTCAAAAAAAATTGTTGTACTTTTGTTATTGAAAATCTAAAGGTACCTGACGAAAAATTACAGCACTTTGAAATTTCGCTTGGGTCGAAAACGACCCATGAGTCGGGATGAAGGGTTAATAATGAGAGCGATGGGAGATGGTTGGAGAAGACTTGGACGACTTACGGGTACGAAGGATAAGTGACGATCGCTCACGATTTCTTACGGAGCTTGAACGATCGGTAGTGTCCATGACTGGGCCTGCTGGTCACCCTTACATAATAAAGTCCGAAAGAAGTAAACGATACGATCGTAGTGGCTTGCATAAATCCTGAACGCTATAAACTGGTATATCTCAAACGCAAAAAACTGGTTTAGAGATAACGAAAGATCGGCGGAGGGGCATTTGGATCGTGGAAGGTTGTCGAAGAATAAATCATTGGGGTTGAGCACCCTCGTAATTACCAGGTGTCTAGTCGTGGTGCACTTGGGCTACTCATCACTCACGACGTTATGTAATGCAGTTCAATTTATTTCCATGACCTTGTCTATATATATGCCCGTCCGTCTGTCCGGCCTCGGTTTCATTTGCTTCCTATTTGGTCGAGCGAGGGAGACGCTCATCGAGAAGTGGAAGGTCGGAGAAAGCAGAAGCCAAGACCTTTTTATCCACTTGACAACGATGGAAGGTGCTCTCGAGCCTTATGTCATTTTGGACCCCCAAAACTCATTGACATTTTTCCACAGCCTGCAGCCTTCGTTTTGGTACTCCATGAGTCCACTGGCCGCGTCTTTGCCTCAATACCAATTTTTCTAGTCTGAGTTACCTTTTAGTAAATAGCTCACTCGATTGAGGTTGGAAATTGCCCAATTGAAGAGAAAATCATAACGAAGAGATTGAACACAAATTGTTGTAGTGAAAAAAATCATTTTCCCCAAAAATCGAAACAGTTTTTGGGTTTTTGATATTTTTTTTATTATTCATTTCGATGTAATTTGACTCCCTGAGCACGAATTCATTTGTCCCAAAACCCAAAATTTCTATGAAAAAATCGTGTTCTTAGAAGTTTATGACGATTTTTTCATAGAAATTTTGGGTTTCGGGAGAAATGAATGGTAGATTCGTGCTCAGGGGGTCAAATTACATCGAAATAAACTATTTTAAAAAGTATTTAAAATCCAAAATTTTTTTCGATTCTTGGGGAAAATGAGTTTTTTCACTAAAACATTGATAACTTTTTTCCCTTTAGGATTTGGCCCTCCAGTTCCCGCTCAATCTCTTCGTTATGATTTTCTCTTCAAAATGCTTTTTTAATCATTAAAATCCGATGGTTTTTCGATTTTTGGCAGAATTTCAAAGTTGGACCATCGATTTTTGC
>JAPYZJ010001003.1:0-45040 GCA_030522765.1 Ophioninae sp. B BG-2022a
AAATTATTCTATTTATAAGAGAGAGAATTCTGTCTAATTCTGTCGAAAAATCAAATCGCAAATTATTCTTTTTAATTTCTTTGGTAATTCTAGAAAGTATTAATTTCCAATAAAGTCTTTTTACAATTGGAAAGAAGTAGCAATTAATTTATGAATTAATGTTTATTAAGAATTACTGATTAATAAGGAGAATTATAGAATGAATTTGAGTTTTTTTCCAATACTGCAACACTATTCAAGACTTCTATAATTATTCTCTTTAATTCTAGAATATGCATTTAAGAATTCACAATTTACAATGTATCCTTTATAATTGTTCTTTTTTGTCGATTTGAGCGATGCCGTATACGAAAATATGAATTTTCATATCCCTAGGATTATTGGCATCAAATCCCTAATCTGATGCCAAAACCGACCATTACGAAATCCAGCAATAATCACGAAAACTTCATCAGGTCTTCACCAAACGGTAGACCAAATGGTTCTCCAGATTTCCTGTTGACACCTACAGAGCACACAGGTTTATCCTCGTGAGGGTAATTTCCTGCAAGCCACAATGTCACTTGGCTGGACGAGCCGCAGAATCGACAATAATCCAATTACATTTTTTCGTCTCTGATTGCAGAGTACCTGGGGGCTCGGTCCAGGCATGTTCCGCAAACGGAGTTGAGTCGTGTCGATCCGATTGATGATTCGTGGCTCGTCGAAAGTATTCCACAAAATCGTTAAACGCAAGGCTACCGTTTTTGATATTCGATACGAAGGTTTTAAGGGGGCGGGGGTGCGAAGTAATTGAGGTTGGGACGGACATCGATAGGAAGGGACGATGTTATCGGGAGTAGCAGAGAAATATGACGTTCACGAACGCGAAAGTGTTATAGCGTTTACACAAACTGACTTTCTTGGGGAGTGGGTCGAGTACGTGACGTGGTTGTGTGGATCTGACATCGTGCGTCATTGCCATCGAACGGCCTTAATACCTGCGACCTATTGACGTGACCTGCTGCTATTTCCTTGTCTATACATTGTATCTATGTAGCTCCTGGTGTCGACAATATCAACGATACGGTTATCATGAACGATAGGGTGGACGGGAAATTCGCGAAAGTTTAATCGACGAGAACCCAAATTGGATCGAACCCTTGAAATCAAGACGTGGAAAGATCGAGAGCTATCTTTCCCAATTGTTTCCAAAAATGACGCTTTGGAAAAATAATTATTTTCGTTTCTACCGAGACCCTCAAAATTTTTCAGATTTTAGCCTTTGAGTTGTTCCAGTCGTCAGGACTTCATCGAATATCCTGTTACAACGAACGTAATCGTTTTTTGTATTAAAAACAAAAATTCTTCGAGCCAAGTTCTGGGGAATGGCAACGAATGAATTATTGAAAATGTAAATCGTCTACAAGAAAATATAAGTCTTTTTTGAGACACTTTTATTCGACTGATATGAAAAATACTCGGATTAATAAAATATTCAGGTTTCGTTTAAGGGACGTTGAAGTTTGGATCGTTGGGATTTTACGAAAATTCATCTGTCAATCTTTGCTGCATTCATTATTAGAAATCGTTGCATTAGTAATAATGAAGTCTTTATAATGGTTTTTTTTTGCGAATAAAATCATAAAATCGTGACGATTGAAATAATAATGAAATCAGGGAGAAGCGAGAAGGAATCAATTCATAATAAATTCAGTAACGACTAATAAATTAGTCGACGAAAGGAATAATGAGATAAAATTCATTATATATTCATTGTCTCTAATTGCTTACTTAACAAGAATTACTATAGTAATGAGCAACAAAGATGAGCAATTGAAAAGAATCGAAATATAATTTCTTCTCATTGTTTTTTTTTTTTGCTAATTTATTAATCGTTATTGAATCAGCAATTAGAGAGAATTAATTTACAATGAATTCATTCTAATTGCTCCTTTTTCTTTATTTGGGCCGTGCTCGTACCTTTCTGCGTAATCTTATTACACAATTATGCAAGTGACATTTTTTTTTGTGTTGAACATTGCCGTGCCCCGTTCGCAAGAGGGCACAGGGAAACTCTCGAAAACTCGGAAGCCAGCGATTATATCTCCACCGGATATTCAACGTATTCACTATCGGGAATTCGTTTAAATTAGCTGTGAATGGTTCATCAGAGTGCTATACAATGAGCTATTCTGTGCGGTCACCCATCCAAGTATTGGCTCAGTTAACGCTACACTGACTAAGTTGGGTGTGAGCAAATGTTTTGCAGGTTAAATATTTCTTTACACCCGTGCGTGGTGACCGGAGACGTTCCCACGTCTGGTCAGCATCAAACGCGCGTTCACGAGCCTCGCTAAGTAGCGATAAGACCAACGTTCAGTGCCTTCTCTTTTCCCACGGCTGTTGTACGCCTCGCGCCCTGAAATAACACAGTAGCAGTCGTAGAAAACGTCGAAAACGATGGCAAGTCACGAATCGGGTTGAGAGACATTTTATTCGAGGAAAAAATCTCTAGCCCGAGGATAAAAGGACATTGCGATTAATTGTGGTTGGAAATCCGTTTCAGATTACCTAGACATGGAATTTCAAGGATCCTATTTTCCATCGCTTGGTTTGATTAGTATAGAGCTTCAACATCGATGTACAACGAAGATACTTTAAAATTTTCAAAAATATACCGGGGTAATTTTGCTGCATTTTTTTGGCTATTTTGTCGTAAATCTTTTTTGAGAAACGATATAAGCGTTAAGTCATAAAAAATGTCCAATCTCCCGCTATAGGACTATTTGATACATTTATCCATTCCTTGATAATTAAATATTACTGTTATCTCTCGATAGAGTGTCTAGATTTTTTCCTCAGCTCTTTATATTCGTAATGAAATATTTCGCATTTATTCCCTTTAGTTTATTATTATTTATTATTATTATTATTTAGTTTAGTTTTATTCGTAGTCATCCACCAAGAGAATCTAAAAGAAACAATGTGTCCATTGTTAATCAAAATCTCAGTATAGAAAAATTTCTTCAACAATGCTCGGCACGTATACGTGATATATATAAAAAAAACAAACAAACAAACAAACTTGCAACGCCACGTCCAAAAAATCAATTCCACGCAGCGAAGGAACAACGGAAATCGCGACGCACTCGTCAAATTTCAAAGCCATTAGAATCCCAAGTGAAGCGAGATAGGACGAGCAATTCAGTTCCACCATGAAATCGCGGTAGCGCTGCAGAGGGAGCTCTTGGCCTGGAGGCGGATCCGCCCAGCTGGCTATAATTTTGAGCGAGGATAAGCGCGAGGAACTCCGAAAAAAAAAAGAAGTTAAAAACCTCTCCGGTGTGCAAAACTTTCCAGACCACTCGTATACGCCCACCGGTAGAATCGAGGATCCGAGAGGGAGCTCACGGGGGTGGAATTTTCTCCGGGGGTTCCAATTTCGAGGGTCGACGAAAAATGAGGGGATAATTGAGTGGCGAGTGAAGATTCCAAGGGTTGTAAAAGTGTTTTATCAATTGTTTCCGTTTTTGGAAGAGGAACTATGGGTTCGCGTTGATGCGATCAGGCTGCCGGCATATGGCGTTGCCATCCGAAACAACATCACGCTTCGACCATTCTCGGTCCCCCTTTAATGGCGATGGACTCGCATTCGACTGGGATGACTCATTGGCGTCGAGAATGTTAGGACCGGAGGAGGCACGACGATGATGACTAGCGCAGTCATCGTCGTACCTCCTCCACGTTCCCGGAACCCTGGAATTCTCTATTCCTCTCAGACACACCCCCCGGAACGTTCGAATAGTTGCCCTATTCGCCTGTCCTTAATCGAGCGTGCGTCCCTTGGGTCCAGCTTTCTCATTGGGACGAAGCATTATCGAGTCCCTTGGAGAACAGCTGCTTCTGCTTACGTTTCCCTTGATCGCTCCTGCACATACGCACACCTCAGCGCGTCAAATCGTGGATGCAGAACTAGCTGATGTAACAACAACGCCAGTCCAGGTTGAAAAAGCTGCAGTAGAACATTTGGCATTGTTGTTCTTTTGGGAAGATGATGTCTGCACTTAGAAGGATGAGGATTGGGTTCGAAAAAAATTGGGGCAAGGTCTGTGCTAACTGAATTGAACAACCGTTTGATAAATTAAGCACCTATGTTGACTTGGTCGGAGAGTAATGTCGGTTTTCAGTGTAATTTTGATAATTTTTTTCGACGAAATCCTCGTCAACTAAATTCAGTAAGTTAGGTATCGGAAGAGTTAAGTTTCAACTTTCATCAAAGGGTCATTTGAAGTCTTATAGTTTGTGTTATGCTTACGCAAAGAAAAATCAAAATCAAGCACGAAATAAAACACTTTCGTAGTATTTTTTAAAACTCGTTCCGCGAGGGGATAAACGTCACAGAAGTTTGCAATAAAACTTCAGCTGTGTTCAGCGAAGCTTGAATGAAAAAAAAATTTACATTACTTTCCGACCTCCCTAATGGTACCGTCTATATAAGCTTTGTGCTCACATATAATTTACGAATTGGTCTGACGTCTGTGGAACTTCAAAATCATAGACAGTTCACTAGTTATCAGTCTGTAACAAGTGAGGCTTTTCAGTGTCGAAAAACCAGTCAAATGGAATTCCTGATCATAAGAAGCCAATCGCTTATAACACATTAATTTTTCTCCATTGCAGAAATTTTATGGGTTCGCAGTTTGCATCGTTATAACTCAACGAAAGTTCTCACTTTGACATACCTATTCCTTATTAAACAAAATCGTATTTGCACGTACCATAGCCAGTTAATGAGAATCCCATCGTTTGCGTTTTTTTTTTCGGAGTTCTGGTCCGCTAAAGGGAAATATTAGGATGAAAAAACAAAATCATTTTCGTTGAGTTCCATCGATAAAAACTTCAACGTGATGACATTTTTCAATGTCGACGAATCAGCCAGCTGGACGTCTTCACCAAAAGAAGCCAATCGAATACAATCGCGATCAGAACGGCATTGATTTTACTTTCTGCTCGAAACCGTACATCTGAAGGACTTCGGATTTTGAAAGCATCGAATCGAAGAATAGCAAGGACGGTCCGTGAAAGGCGAACGGATGTGACGAAACGATAAGGGTTAACAGTGGCCACAAAAACAAGATACGCACAAGCAATTGAGATTAGCCAACCTCAGAAGGAAAAGGAGAAACCGCCCGACAGAGAATCGGAGAGAAGGCCACGGCGTACATTAGGAAAGATGTGGGATACGCAACTATGACGAAGGCAGTATGGAGCAGCAGCAGCAGTGGTGTGGCAATGGGGGATTGGATTGTGCAGTGCAGCTACAGTGGTTATCGCGATGGTGGATGCAGGGGGCAGAAAAGCAGCGAATGGGGTATTTCGAGATCCCCCTAGTATCTGGATGCATATATTCGTGTATATCTATGGGGTACCTTCGTATATGTGTATATGTACGAATAAGCGGAACTTCACTAGCTCACGGCTGGTGAGTATCGATCGATCGCAACGTTCGCTCGTCCTCGGTGCTCGTCTCTCACTCCCTCTCACCAGCGCACACTGTTACACTCCCAGTTCACCCGGCCAGAACGCGCCTGCTTGCCGCAACCCGTCTGGCTTCGCGCACTAGCAACACCAGCTCCAACCCAACCCGAGCATACTCCTACTTCAGGTTCTAGCCGTTTCACCATATACGCCTACGCGGATACATATGTATTCCCAAATGCATTTTCACACACGCTGGAGTCCTTGTCAATTCGCTTCATTATATTTTTATACGTTTGCACGAAGCGAAAAACAACAGCTGTTAAACTTTGTACACTTGTCGCGACGCCGTCCACGATAATGCGGGAGGTTCCGATAGGGTCGTTCGCGAAGTATGAGAACATTCGATTACGCGAAAAGCAAACATTGGAAAGACTCCAATCGCCGGCAGCTTCGATCACATAATTGAAAAGTTCGAAAGACTAAGAATATGAAGTGAGGATGAAGGGTGACACTAACGTCAAAGAGGGATTGTTCATTAGCGGATATCAACTTTGATCTGTAGCTTGAAGCTGCAATTTTCTTCTTGTATGGTCGACATCAAATGTCAGCACTCGTCAATCCAAATCATCATCTTACCCAACTTTCGCGGCCCCAGAGTGCCCGCATCCCCCATTTCGGCCGGTTTCAAAAACCGGCGATGGAAATGCACCTTTATGGGATTTTACGAAAATTGGGTAGGATTGACACAATCAGAGGACGATTTGGACCAGCTGACGAGTTTTGACGTTTGATCGTACAAGAAGCACATTTGCAGCATCGAGCTGCAGATCAAAGTGGAGATCCGATGATGAACAATCTCTATTCCACGCCAGATCCGCTCATCGCTCTTACACGAGCTTCCAGGTCCTCTGTACTTTTCAATTCTGTGGGGTTTGCAGCTGCCCTCGTTCAGGGTCTTTGGCAACGTCTGCTTTTCGCGTAATCCTGGCTCAAAGGAACGGATGAATGTCGGGCTGACACCAGTGGAGTACTGATGGTGCTCCAGAATTGGTTTTTACTCCCGACGAAGATTCAAATTTCCTAACGTTTCTTCGGGCTAGGAATTGTTGCACTTTCGTCAGATGAATTTGGATTTTTATCGCACTCTCGAGTGTCAGCAGTAGCCGTTATCACTTTTTCAACAATAGCTCGGTCAAATACTGTACCAAAGTTCCCGATGACGCAGACGAGTTGTTCAACCGGATTCAGCAGGGTCGATAATTTTTGGAACTGTTACTAGAGGAGACTCGCCATGTATCGCGAGATTCTATAATTCACGTAATCGTATCGCGATGGTATATCCGGATCGGGAGATTCGCTGGTATTCGAATCGTCCCAGCCGTCACCTTCTTTCGCTCCCTGACCCAGTCTCGTAATACCGAAGTGTACTGCACCAGCGGGTCCAGGAATAGACTCCACCGCCTGTGCAAATACGATGGAACAGTCGAATCGGCCGAACCGAAGTGGTACGAGGAAAACTTGTCGCTAAGCGCACCCAGGATATGCGTTCTCATTTCATTTCCATATTCATCTGAATGAGAAATCGCCGAAATCGTGCACCTCTGTCATTGAACGATATTGATAGATGGTGACGTTGAAAAAGCAAAGGGTGAACTATGAATAAACTGATTTACTCAAGCGTCGGACTGTGTACTATGATAGACTCAGAAGCCAACCAGCGCTCCAAAAATGTACGTCTTATCGATAACGGTTCATGCAAATTTGGAATAACTGAGCTAGGGAGCACGAAGAGCAGTCTAGGTTGTATCAACGTATGATGTTAGGTCTTACATAGGATCGCTTAGTTAAGCGTAACGTCTGTATATGAGATTAGATGTTTCACCGAGAAAAGTACGTATTCGTAAAAGTGCTTTTGTATTTTATATCCTAACCTAGATTTGGTCAGTACTTTCACCCGCATTAAAATTTTGCTACGACTATTTTTCGATTTGAAAAGATGTTAAGATGAATCGAGACCTCATACTGCCCAATGGAATTGATTTATGGGATGAAAAGTAGCTTATGTGTTAACCCTGATCATAAGCTAGCCACGTGTTCAATTTCGGTTCATTCGGACCAGCTGTTTTGGCCTGACTGAGTAACAAACATGCAAACGTACAAACTTTCAGATTGATCATATTAGATAGGCTAAAACCAAGGAGTTCGTGACAACTGCCAATCCTGGTTGAATCCGACATTTTCCAATTCTTTAAATCCCCACAATATACGGCTTGAAAAGCTGGACAGAAGCCCGGTCGAAGAAGAGGTGTCGACTCGTGAGAAATACGAAGCTCGTCCGATAGCGTACCATAACTCGTGAGCCAATCAATTGTTATCAGATGGCAACGGAGGTGTGCGAAAAGTGATAAGCAATGCGAAATTCTCGCGGCAGTCGGCAACATACCGACGTGACGGCATAGCTACCGGTTCCAACGGGAGCATGGATGCACGGCTAGCTCTCTATCGCTTTCTCCCACCAGTTCGAGACGTCGATTTTGCAACGCGTGCGTAATTGACGTTGGCTGGCTTGACACATGAAAAGAGGAATCTATCAAGGATGGAGGACTTCACAAGGGTTATACTCATCATGAAAGCGATTGTCTGGACGAGCGGCAAATGAGGCTGCGAACTCATAGCGGATGGACGGACTTGATGAGTTTAGGCAAGAGCAGACGGTTTCTTATGTCCGTTCCACAACGCCTGCCGGGACGGGCGTTAGCGAGAGTCTCAAACTGCACCCAGGTTAACGGAATATTGCCAGACAATAAGAAAGGTGGAGGGAGAGAGAGAGAGAGAGAGAGAGAGAGAGAACAAGATGCCTCGAATGACCTGGTTGTGCGGAGTTTGAACTCCGGTATATATTCTCTACGAGAACTGGTAAACTATTGACGTGTGGGTGCGGTGTGTGCATTTACTTCGGTAGCCCAGAATCTCTATACCGTTCCTGGGAAGAGTCTGGCTGCTTACTCCGTCTCTCGTCCAGCAAAAGCTCTCTGCTCGCTTGCGGAAAGGATCATTGAGGGAAGTTGGATACCCCGCTCGACGATCATAATCGAGTTAAAATCCACTACGTGTTAACTTCGTTATCCATGCAGCCTGGGCATCCAGATACCAGCGAGAATGATTTAGAATCATCTACGTTTTACCAAAGTTATAATCGAGCTATTTTTCATCGAAATGGGAATTCCACGCTCGAGGACTATCCAAAAGCTTTCCAGACGTGGCCCAAAAGCCTGTTCCTACTGTTTCGCAGCTCGGGTAGTGTGGTTATTAAGGAGAGTCGACGTACGTTGTCGTGGAGAGAAAACTACCGCTGATACATTCCACGCTGTGCATTAGTAGAAAACTGGCCAGCCGAGGGCAAGTTCGAGGCTATTGAAACAGGCATCGATTCCAAGAAAGCCCCCGGAGAACAATCATTTCGCTTGGTCCCGTTCTTCAAAGTGCCGAATTCACATCGGTAACATCCTGCTCTACCGAATACACTGGAACCTTCGACCACTGAACCCCTCGCTCCAGGATACCATCTTTCGTAGGCCCCGCCTGTTTTTTTTTTTTTTTTTTGGTATTTCGAAGGCACTCGGTCGTTCGTCCTCATCAATGACGGCTTTTGGGTCACAAAGGGAGTATTGATCAACCGTGGTGTTCGTGTCGCGATAAACTAAAGCATGTTAATGCAGTCGACTGGGTTCAACAAAACTGTCTTGAGGCACGTCTATGGGGTACTGTTTTATTGCGAACGGTACGTATATATCCGCGTGAAATCATGCGACTGGCTGGCTTAAACGAACTGAAGCCACCCACGATTCTTTCACCAATCTCTTTCTCCATGTTTCTCTTTCCTCTCGAGAGAACGACGTAGTTCACGAGCTCGCGTGCAGTCCTCGCTCCTTCAGTCAGGTACCCACAATCACAAGTCTCCATGTATATCTATATACGTATTCTTGTGTATATATTCACGGGGAATTAAGATAACTCGCGAGCAAGGGAGACCGAGATGGAACGAGGCGAGGTTACGTTCCCTAAAGCTTGCGTTGGATCCCATTTCGGGGGATCGTAAAGTATGCGAAACTGCGCCGTTTACCTGTCTGAAGGAATTAGACGGGTGTACAGATATATACTACCGCGTACCCTCCGGCTCTTTCGGGCTCTATCCTTTTCCGTCCCATTTGAAGATTACACCTATATCGGGCCACACGTATTTTCGCCAAATAGCGCATCGGGGTCTGTGGAAATAAAGAATTCCGAGCTCTAGCTGTGCGTTATTTGAAATTCGAAGGAGCTTTGTGATTATAATAACAAGAGTTGCGTTCAGAATTGTAGAAGGAATCGTCGATGTTTGTCGAGGAAGACCAGCCCCGCAGAGTCTACGAAAAAAACTTCGAAATGGCGAGAAAACGTTTTACAAACGGAATTGACAAGATTATGTTAACAATTAGACTCAATTAGCAACTTCAGGACTACAGTTAATAGCTTTTCACTTCTCATCAAGATTCTCGCATTTGCATGCTACTTGTCGTTTGTCGTACATCAGACGTCGATCCTCGTGTCGTTTAGAATAAAGTCGTTGGATATATCAGCTGGCACCTTGCGTTAAACACATATTGACACTCTATGCCGTAACAGACTGCTTCGTCAACCTTCTTATTCTTCAAGGGGTCAGCCTGCGATCATCTATGTTCAAAGTTTCTGTGGTTCAGTACTCCTCGTAAAATCAACAATCCTTGAAGTACAGGGTCGTAGGATTAACCCGAGGACCCTACACTATCTGTACGAAACACAGACCCTACCACAGGAGTGACGTGCACCCCATGACTTCGAACCAACGATGCTGAAAAACTGTTGATCGTAGAGAGCTTTCCTTTTTTCTGCTTTTGTATGCTGAAATACTCAAGGATGGAATATGATATCGAAAAAAACACAGCATGAAAAAGAGCTTAGCATTTCTCACTAAAGATATGGGGTCCTAGGATTGAAGCCAATAATATGGATGTTCCAGGATTGAGTTTTAACGCTTCCCGGAAATCAGCGACGGTTCTTTACATTCGAACATTTGTAATCATTTCTCTCTCTCTTCCGCGTTTTCTTTAAATTATATTTTCTAAATTTTGAATGCATTAATTATTACATGCTTTTAATTAGTCAGTACACGGTCACCGCGCCGAGTATTGGTCATGCACGATCAGCGACACTTTTTTACATTCGAACTCATCAGTAGTCCCTCTTTCACCGCGTCCGCATTGATGGAGCCTTGAAAATGACCGCAGAAAAGGTCGAGGGTGTCTCCAAAGTGCTGGCAAATACGAGTGTCGTCAGAGCCTAACCGTTGGGGAAAAACTTGGCAACCCGAGCGATTTCTGGTGGGGGGATACATTCGAAAGATTCTTATTTATGATCTAACCGACAAAAGACAGCACTCGGGGGATAAGGAATACAGATATGTTCCTGCGCTTGGGCAGACAAAGGAGGAAGCAAAAAAGGATCATACATATCGTACACGTGGAATGTGTGTGCATATACATTATACATTCAGAAGAGGAAGAGGGAGGAGAGGCTCCGAGCGAGAGATGTCGCAATCGGTAGCCTCGACCCACGCGGCCTTCGCTGCTGCAGTCACGTGTCCTATAAGAGAACGACAAGACTAATCGATGAAGAATATAGAGCAGCATCGGTAAGTGAAGAACTCGTCTCGCCTCCAGCAGGAATAATCAAATCACGCACTTTTTTATCGTCTCCTCTAAGCGTGTGGTTTATAAAGATAACGTTTATACGCGAATGCGAGTAATGATGGAATCTTGGAAGGATGATGTTTCGTTGAACGCTGAGAAGTAAAATATATTAATTACATCAATCCACATCTGGAAGTTCATTACAGGAAACTTATCAAACTGATCAAGATCTGTCGATCTAATTAAAGATCCTAGCCGAGCTGCAATTGATGAAGTCAACTGATATTCCACCTCTGATTGGAATCCAATCTATTTGGGGAGTTACGAATCGTCCAAATGTTTTTTTTATGCTTGATTGTAATGTTCAATGGCGCTACCGATTGTGGGTTTTCCTCGATATTTTGGACGATGTTGGAGACGTTTGGAAAAAAAGTTCTGTTTTCGCAACGTCTCCAAAAATCAATGTCTTTTCTTCGCGATATTTTTCATCCGGGCTTATCCAGTAATGGATCAAACATCGAGCTGTCTTTCATGCCTCCTTCGTTTTGGATGTCGAATTTGAAGTGGTCATAAAAATCTACAATTATTTATGCTCTCTTATGTTTCATGACTGTCCAACCTACATATATGTGTCTCGGGTATTTATTTTCCTCCGTTTTATATACGATCGTGAGTTCTTTCATTGGGATCCATAAGCCCCACGACGGTCGCGTAAAAATGGTAAAAACTGCTGATCAATGAAAGCAAAGGGGCTGAGCAAGGGAATACTCAGACATCAAAGTCTATCGGGCCGGCAAATATTTCCATTCTTTCGCGAAGTATCGTCAGAGATACAGAGGGAGAACAAAAACAGAGTAATAAAATAGACAGACAGAGTCCACATGTGTGGGGTCCGGCGACTCCCCTTTCGTTTAGTGGAGAGACGAGTTAGGGTTCGTTGAAAGGGATAATTAAAGCGGATGCTAATTGATTCGAATCGTCAGACCTTCCGATCTTCCTATTTGCATCTTTTTATATCTCCTCTCGCGGTCATTGGTCTCCTGTATGAATCTCTCTCTCTCTATCTCTAGCTTTACAATTATTATTTATTATAGAATTATTGCATTCTTTATATCATTACTTTTATTTTCTACTTAATTTTTATTTTGTATAATTTTTAATTATGTAAGTTAAGCGCCTGTAACTTGAGTTACAGTTAAGTTAAGTTGAGTTGAATGAAAGTTAAGTTAAGTATTATTATTATTTTGTGATGTTTTATGATGGTTTATTTTTTTTTCTTTTTCTACATTCTTTTCATGATTATTATTGTGTTCTTATTTTATTTTTAATTTCTACATTTTTATTCAATTTATCAATTTGTTATTATTATGATGTTGCCCGATACTTCTACTAGGTAAAATTAAGTAAAGTTAAGTTAAGTTACAGTTAAGTAAAGTATTGCTATTGTTTCATGCTGGTTTATTTTACATATTTTTTTCTTTTTCTGCGTTCTTTTCATTATTATTATTGTGTTACTATTTTATGCTTAATTTCTACATTTTTCTTTAATTTATCAATTTGTTATTATTATAATATTGCCCGATGTTTCTACTGGGGCACAATGAACTTTGCCATTAAACCGGTCACCGCTCCGAGTATTGGTCATGCGCGACTCAACTTGGTTAACTTGAAGTATCGCCAGAGCCAAAGCCCGGACTTCCATAGAATACCCAGCAGTGTTGGTTCGTGGGTCTGATTATTTCAAGTTTAATAGGAGAACCGGAGTGCGCGCGATTAAAATTTAATTTCAATGATGAAAGCGTTTGCAGAAGGAACGTGTGGCAAGCGTAAACACCGTGTCGAAGTACATTGCGGAAAATACGACGAACCACCGTATAACCCAGTGCAACGAGAAATAGTTGCGTACTTGTATATTTTATCGAAAGCGAAGGCGGGGCCTCTCTATTGTGAGAAAGCAATTCGCACAAATCTATACCTCTGGGAAAACTCATTTGGAGGCCTGGATAACGAGATTAGTTTCTGCGAAGTAACGATCCACCAATCATAAAAAGCTCACATGATGTTGCAGCTTGCATCGTTGAAACAACAACGAAAATTAAGTTCTTTCATTTATTAAAAATATTTCTGGTCGATTGTGGATGTGAAAATCACTGAAATTTTTAAAAAGGTATCGTTCCGAGAAATGTATAATTTTCATTCTCAAAAAAGCTTTCGAACAATGAAGTAAACAAAGAAATAAAAAAAAAACAGAAAAACAATCACTCCTAATGTTATTTTATCGATGGTTGGAAATTTCAATTGGTCCAATATCCAATTGGAATTTTCATCAAAGAAAAAAACTTTGAATTTTCGAACCCAAACAAACTCAAATGTTTTAAAAGTATTGTTCTTAGAAATGTTATAATCTCCATCCGTAAAAAAGCTTTTAAACAATAATAAACACAAAGAAATTAAAAAAAAAAAACAGAAAAAAATCACTTCCAAAGTTTTTTTATCGATGGTTGGAAATTGGAATTTTCGTCAGAGATAAAAACTTTGGATTTGCGTTTTCCGTTTGCTTTTTTTGCTCTACGAGTATGCTTTAAGGGGGAAAAGCATGGAGGCTGCATATATTATCATAAAAGTGTTAGTTTCTCATAGGAATTGCGAGCACGTTTGTTGGTGGCTGGTGTGACAAGAATTACGAAAAAGGTGCGAATTAGATGAATACGCAGAATCAATCTTGCCACGTAAGAATGGGAGATGAAGAAAAAGGATATTTGAGTTTCATATATGCGCGTAAAAAGACACGAGAGGGGAGCACGCGTACTGCGCATTTTTTATCGTTCACCCAGCTGCTGGACGATCGCTCCTACAACCATAAATACTTTTTCCATCCACGTGGCAGTCGACATCCTGCCAAAGTCCTGCGCTCCTACCAGGCATTGTACGTGTTCATCGAAGGAAGGGCGCATTCAATGTACATACGGGCAGCGTTGAATAAGAAACGACGTGGCGAACCGACTGTTTCCATTTCCCTCAGGTATACATCTCGCACGAAGCAGGAAGTTTCTGCGTACACCCAGGAAACTTGGCAAACGTTGCTACCGTACATTTGTTTCGGTGTCACCATCAATTGGAAACTCCAAAACTCTCGTGTACATCAATTTATTTTCGTGAAAAAAAAAAAAAAAAAAACAGTCAGAGACAACGATAACGACATCAGGATTCAAATCGCCCAGGTCGATCCACGATACAAGAAGTCTCGACCTGACTTCAAACTCCTACTCGAATCTAAACCCATCTTTTCAACGCATTTTCCAAATATTATTTATTTTTTCACTTAAAAAAGAATATTTCGGAAATAAAACCCGAACAAACCTAGATTTTTATTCAAGGTCGTTGAAATGACTTTATTTATCCGACTTTGAAATGAAATTTCGGTTTAATGAAAATGCAATTATTTATATTTGAATCTATATATTTTTGGGGAAAATTAAAGCTACAGGACGTGATGGAATCCATCAAGAGCATGCTTGATAATATCGGCTTCATCTAAGATTTGATGCAGTTGATTCCAATGAAAAATCACAATGGGTCGTTTGCACGCAGCGATGTTTTTCGTAATTTATTTCCTAATTTTTCGTAATTTATTCCCTATGTTTTATATTTATTCCCTATGTTTTCGTAATTTATTCCCTCATTTCAATTATCATTAAAAATTATTCTTTCCCTTAAAAATTGACGTTAAAACTCTATCAGAAAAATGAGAAAAAGCTGATCAATTTTCACAGCACAAATCAGCCAAAAAAATTGAGGTATTAAAAAACAAATAATTTTCGTTAGATTCCAACGTTGTAAGCTTCAACGGAAAATTCATCGAAAAATATTCGATCCAATTGAAAACGTAGAAAAACGAAAATTATTGATTTTCAAGTTTGCAATTATCAAGATGATCCGGACCAAATTTCTTTGTACTACGAGAACGTTGCATTTTCGAATGACCATCTTGGAGCGAAGTACATGCGCGCCTGATGATAAATTGACGCGACGAAGTTTGGCAAATGTTCCGTAACTGTTGGTGGCATCAGCGGTCTGACTAGAAGCGCCTGGTGGCCGTTATCACCGCGGTGATGTCCCGCACAGCGCATCCCGTTTCGCAGGCTCCGAGCATCATCTTGTCCCCCCCCCCCTTCACCCCCCGACCCGCGTTCTCCACTTCTTCCCCTGATATCTCGAGGAAACGGGATCCTCCTCGGACAGCGATGCGATTAGCCGAGATTATCGTCCCCGTACAGATCCGAGCTTCAGCGGTGCAACGTTCTCGAATGCATCTATCGCCGTGCATTTTTTTTTCATTTTTTTCACCCATTATTCACTGCCATTCTCATTCGTCTTGGGACATTAAGAAAAGAACATATTTCTATTGGGATATATGTTCATATGTTTTGTAAATTTTATACAATAAATTGATAGTATTCGATAATCGGAATAATTGAGGCTGAAATTTTAATTAGACCTTAATTATTATAATTACTATTACTAGAAGTACTATCATTATTATTATTGTATTCAATAATAATAATTCGTGACAATAATGAATTAATTATTAATATTTTAGAATGAATTCTTCAATATTAATTATCAATCCATAATAATAGTAAAACATGTATTATTGTTGTTGTTGTATTTAATAATATAATAATTGAAGCTACTGTAAAAATTACCAAAAATTGTACATCGAATACGAGGCAACTCAAAATGAAGGGAAAGGTTCGATGGACCGACAATTATATGATAAATGCTACATTTATTTATTTACTGATAGTAAAAGATAAGTTTATATATCCATTGAAAGTAAATTTATTAATTATAAAATCGTCATTTATGATAAAATTTGATCTCAACTGCATAATAAAGTAGTTATTACAAAATTAATAGTAAATTAATTATTTCAACCATGGGACTGTTAACCTAGCTTGAAACACGTTTTTTCTTGAAATTATGTTCCGCAATAAGGCGTTGTGCGATCCGAGCTGCAATTTATCACTTCGTAAAAAAAGTTTTTGTTTTCTGGTGTAGAGGGGCGGGGGGGGGTCAATTTATTTAAAAAAATGGATCGAAACAATATTCTTTAAGGTGGATCTCGCGTTTCTTCGCGAAGCTATTCGATATTGCAATAATCTTTTTTTAAAGGCAATCTCGTTTAGGCAAAGCATGGGCTGGTGCTGTTGGCGTCCCGTTCTTGGCTGATAACGCAGACGCCTCGTCAGACGAGGCGAGTTTACCAACACCGGTATAAAAGTGATGCACCCGATGCCCAACGATCGATTCTGTTATTTTTACAGCGGGGTATAGAACGTAGGTGTGTCGAGGGAGCCCGAGAGACCGGGGCTGACTTACGCTGATAATTAAGCTGTCGTAGCCGCGTTGGGCTTCGTTAACGTGATATACTGGCTCACGGTTGCATCCCACGTGCGAGAGACTCACGACCAGATACGTATATTTACACGGATGCCACGAAGAAGACTGACGTCGGAACGCAAATGACGTTCGAGCGGTGTTGGATGCTACCTACTTCGTTTTTTACGTTACTTCGTGTTTTTGAAATAGTGCTTTTTCGTATTGGCATCAGTCGGTTTCGTAATGGTTTGAAAGAGGATACGAGTTATCCCGTTGAAATTTTTCAAAATTTCGCTGTTCCATTTGTACACGAAATCTTCGAAATTCTTAGATATATCTTGATTTTATTGTTATACAAGATTTTCTGAATTTTTGCTTTTTTATTATACGAAATCTTCGAAATTCTTAAATATGTATTGATTTTATTGTTGTAAAACATTTTCTAAATTTTTTATAAATTCGCTTTTTCAGTAAAAAAAAAAACAAAACCTACGAAATTGTTGAATATTTCGCAATTTCAATATTATAACAAAATATTTGAAATGTTCGAAAATTCCGCGTTTTCATATTTGTATAAATTATTAGATTTGTCTAAAGTTAGCATTTTCATAATTATTTAAAATTAAGAAATCGAAGTTCCCAGTGTTTGAATGCAACGAAAATTATTATTTTTTAATTCTCATTTAGAAATCTACAATTCGAACCTCGAAAAACAATATTTCAAAAAATACGTGAAAAAAGAGGAAAAAGATATACAACGAAAGAAATTTTTTCTTTTCTTTTTTTTTGCAATGATAGAAACTTAAAACCCACCTAAAGGTTCCTGTCATTTGACAAGAGTTACCGATATGATAAGCTGCCAAAAGAGCTTTGATAAAAATACAAAAACAGCGTAACAACGACAATGAGGAGTTAAATAGAAATTCATTTTATGTGACCGTGACTCCATCCTCATTTACCGTCGTCATCACTTCTCTAAAGTCCACTACTGGTATACGCACGCATGTACCGAATGCACGTCGTGCAGTATCTCATTACTCGAGTCTCCTCGAGCACTTTAGATGGAAAAAGGCACGAGAATGAGGCGTCGGAATATCCATTAATACCTCGGGCTTACTCAATGTCGCATAAATTGGTCATATGTTCTGGACGATTCGTTCGTCGTTTTTTTTTAATGACATTTTAAATTAGGATTGCTGGAACGGAACAAAAATTCATTTTTTACGATTTATCAAAAAATATTTTCGCCGTTTTACGCCCTGAAAATCTCTCCAACGATACGAATAATTCTATATAATTTATAACATTAAGAATTATTAAATTATTGTTATTTTAAGAAATTATCAAATTATTATTACTTTTTAAACCTCACAATTCATCAAATTATCACCAAATTTGTATTATTATATTTATTAAAATTATACGTATTATGATCGAATTACTATTATTTTTTTAATGTCATCATTGATATACATTTATGATTTTTATCATTATTATTATTAACAAAATATTATTATATTACCGGAATACAAGTACTGAAAATCGTTCTAGCGTTTTACCATATTAAACATTTCAAATTCGCGATTCCGATTTTCAAAAAACAACGTTTTGGATACTGAAAAAAATTGAGGGAAAAAAGTGAAAAAAAAAAGGAAGGTATCGTTGCGTCTCAACGACGCAAACACGAGCGTCGTTTTTTTTTCTTCGATCACGTGTCAACGAGAAAACGGGTCATCCTATAAACAAGTTCTTGCCTTTTTGAGGCACCCGATACAATAAATATTAATAAAGTTGTCATCGGTGCCAACTGGTGGAGAGACTTGCGACTTCTATCGCATTCCCGTGTGTCAAAGATTAAACGCGTTCTCGACGGAATGCGGTCGTTCGATGCCGACGCAATGCACCGTCGCTATCCACGTAATTTCGCGTTTCGTTAACCAAACGGAAAACGAATCGTACTTTTGTCCCTATCGTGACGCGTTTTTGGAAATTCAATTACTTTTTTTTTTTTATTTACTAATTGCACTCGTTACGTACCAAAAAAAGGACAATTGTGGGTGCAATTCGGATTAGTGGATTGGGACGTACGCGATGGTGTTGAATACAGGGTGTCCCAGCTAAGTACGTCATCCTTGAAATGGGAGGTAGGGGGTGAAATTCTAAGACGTTTGATATAAGCATGTATGGGTCCCAGATTAAGCCCTGAATTATTATTAATTTTTTACGGTAGCCAATCGAACACGCACGTTCGCTAGTGCCCGGAGGGGCGGCACCCCCACCATGCGGGCTCTCCGGCTCGGGCGCGTCCGATTGGCGGCCGTAAAAAATTAATAACAATTCAGGGGTTGATCTGGCACCCATACATGCTTATATCAATCGTCTTAGAATTTCACCCCCTACCTCCCATTTCAAGGATGACATTCTTAGCTGGGACACCCTGTATATTGCGGTGAAATATGCGCGATGATTCCAACACTGGACCGCGAGGGCCCAATTAACAATTAATTCAATGCAATTTTTATTTGTTTTTTGCGACTGAGGGAAAAACACATTTGCATTGCGATTTGCGTTAATACAGTTTGTGAAAATACTGCAAATTTATTGCACTCTATAGTAATAATAATTACGGCTTAGCCTTAACTAGACCTTACTGACCATTATTATTGGTTTAAATAATAATAATAATAATAATGAAATTATCATTGATCATTTCTAATGAATTATTAATAACAATTGCAAATGGCTAATAATAATAAATCATTTATTATTATTGAAGAATTTAATGAAAAATGACAAAAAACATTGTAATAGCAAAATTATTACAAAATTACAAGTGAATTTATTATTGTAACGATAGAACTATTAGTCAAACTTGAAACGGGTTTTTTTTTCTCGAAACTACAGTTCTCAAAGAAGGACGATTTTTTGAAACTTGATGAGTTGATTTATTTGACTTGAATTTTTATATACTTATTGATTGTCACAGTTTAGTCTTAAATGACCTTTTTCTTTGGTTAAAATAAAAAATGTTCTTAATTCTCCTTTAAAAAGCGAAGGCGAAATTTAAAAACATTGTTTGTAATTGTTACGGACTGTTTGTTTTCCATTGTTCGTTGTTATATTCAAGAAAAAATAATACGTACGAAAATTCTCAAAAAATAAAAACGTATGAAATATAATTGTTTAATTTTACGCGAGTTTGTGAATATTAACTTTTTTATAATTCACGCTGAATCAAATTCGCATTAAACAAAAACGGCTTAGTCATGAAAAGAACTATGATTTTGTGCGGTTAATTTTTCTACTGGTGTATGAATGGTAAAAACCGTGTTTAACCATTGTGCAATTAAGAAAGCAGGCTGAAGCAAATTTTCCTCTCTCTTCTTCGCTCATTGGCTTTCGGAGTGCATAAAAAATTTATGACGCATGGCGTCGTACCGGAGGAAAAAGTAGCTGGATTATAGTTACCTTACGCTTGATGTATTTGTTTCGAGATAAGCTGGGATGAGTCAAACAGAGACGCGCAATATATAGGAAACGGTTCAATCCTCGTATTTACTATTCTTTTGAACGCGACTATTATCTGGCGATGTTTCGTTCATGAGGAAATACGAGTCTGGCTCGAACGGATTCGGAGATGTGAGCTCGGAACGTCAAAAAAATACGATTTTCAAATAGCAACGTTGAAGTCCTACAAAAATTTTGTAAGAATTTCAAAAATTGATGAAAATCAAATTTCTCTGAGACCCAATATTTTTTTAATTTTGAAAAGTTTAAATCATTTTTCCATACGTTATAGACTGTCCTAATAGAATAATAATAAACTGAATAATACCTTAAAAAAATGCGTGTACCTCGAAAATTTTGAGGGCGATTCTCAATCGTTAAAACGGTTTTTCCGCCGATTTAAAAAAACAAAGATGTGTCCCTCAGATTTCGATGAAGAATACCGTTTTCATAAATGAAGGAAATCGAAGGAGAACACTAGAGAGTTGCTCGTGAGTAATCAGACACTGACTGAAATATCGATTTCCCATTTTGCATTTTGACAGAAAAAACGTATCGTTGTGATTATTTTCGCGATTTTTTATTTTTTGAAACAAAAAAGTGACGATAAGTCAAGTATCAATAAAATATTGCTAAATAAAATAGCATAGTTATTAATAATACCAATTTCTTATTTCTCAAAATTAATAATCGAGGTATAATAGGATACTTTAAAGGAATCAAAATAGATATCGATAAATAAATAAATATTTTTCTTGAAAAATAAAAAAAGGGAAATCAGGAAGAGTAAAGAAATCACTTAATTTTTTTAACAAAGCTCGCACACTCTTTTTTTGCTCGCATATGTGTATGGGCGCGTGCAGTGAAAATCCGAACGCAATTACTATTACCCTCGTGTGCGGTTTCGCGGAGCAGGCGGACCGCAAAATTGAGAGCGTTAAATGTATACTTATTGTCGTAACTGTAAGAGGAGAGAACGCGTCTATGTGCCTTGGCGACTCTCGTCTTCTCACCGTAATACGTACACACGTATGCGCGATGTACTTGACTATGGTATTACGTAGAGTCGAGCATATGTAAAACCTTCTAGCAAGCTCGAGACGAGAGAGATCGCTTTCGGCAGCAAGACCTTGACCTTCGACGTGTTATATTCATTGGTGTGGGCGATCATGATCTACCAACTTATAGAATTGCCAACCGGACGAATAGACGATAAAAAGCGTCTGCGATTAACTGGACCATCCGACGGTCATATAAATACAATTGATCTAGATTTATATACGATTCGACTTTACAATCGAAAAGAATATTTAATTTGTATTTTTTACTCAAAATTCACATTGCAAAAATGCTCAGCAATATTTTCTTTGGGTTGCAACGAAAGAGCAAAAAAAAGTACAACGAAAATCTTTTCGTACTCTTTTATTGCTTTATTTTTATTCAAAAACTATTTTTTTAGAGGTTTGTGTTATTGAAATGTTTAAATTACGAAAGCAGTTTAAATTACCATTTTTTTTTAATCAGAATGAGTCAATTGTATTCTGACGATGCAAACTTTGATGTAATTGTTAGTGAGTTTAATTGCCATATTTGGTCAGAATATTTTCCTATTTTTTGATAACTTGCTAATTCTATGAGGAGTCAAATCGAATAGAGAAGAAACTGAAGGGAACAAAAGAAACGAAATATTTTTCCTGTTCGAAAGAAAAAATTATTTTCGCAAAAAAAAAAGAACAAATTGCCCAGTATTTTTTTTTATCTCAAAGTGAACCTGACAGACACGTTGTTATCTGGTTTGATGTAGATAACTGATTAGGAATCCTGATGACTGTTTTCGTGATCTTTACAGCTCATATCTGCCAAAAGAAAGTTAAGAAATCCAAAAAACAAAGAGAATTTCGTTACAACTCAACAATGGAAACTTCCACGTCGTTGCATCTCGGTGAGTTCAAATTTTTCCAGTGGTTTATATGATTTTTTGTTACTAAGCTCGGTCTGCGAGTCATTTGAGATAAAACCCGTTTATCATAAGCTTCATGAAGAAAACGACGGGTCTTATTCCTCGTCTTCGTATTCAAGGGAGCAAGCAATTCCTTCCCGCAATTGCTCTGAATTTGACATTTTTATATGTTTGGGACGAAAAAAAAAAAAATTCTCTCCATTCTTATGAATTGACTAAATTTTGAAAATGCCTCTCATGCTTCAAGACGTAACATCTGTCGAGGAAATGAATATTTCGTTCATGAGTAGTGCCATCTGTTGGCAAATTGAAATTTCATAACGCCACACGTAACACGAAAATTCTATATAATGTAAAACTATGTATTATAAAATTCATATTCTATCAAATTATTAAATTAGTATTGCTCTATTATTATTATCATCATCATCAAATTATTATTACACCATTAAAGTACTATTTTTATTTCTATCATCATTCTATCGAATTATTTTTATGTTTATTCCGTTATTATTATTGTAAAATTATGATTGTATTACTACATCGATACGATTTAATCACAATAATCATTATCAGCAAACAAGTATTTTATTATTATTTAAGTATTTTTGAAAATTTCTATCATCATTCCATCGCATTTTTATGATTATTTTACCATTATTATTATATAATAACAATTGTTTTACCAAATTACTACGATTTAATTTTGATTATTACTATGATTAAGAATTATTATTATTATCACTAGAGTTACGTAAATCAATTGAATTACGTCAATCGGATATTGCTTTCCCTCAGTGCTCATGAATTTAGTATACAATTAGATACTATATCGATTTTCCCTGCGTGAGATACCTAATACTTCATTGCTATCGAATCAACCTCATACTATGTCAGGCGAGTACTCAAGTACGTTGTTTTCTGCAGCAACTGTAAACTTGAGCTCGTAAAGTATAAAACTGCGTGGATGGATGACACAGATCCTCACGTTACGAGGATACGACTGAGGTATCGTGTATTGATAGTCACCGATAAAGCCACGCATCCACCGATAATAAAACATCCATTAAATTAATGGATACGTATGTCCTTGGATCGACGAAAGGTCAGTGCTTGCTCTCGAATATCCCGAAAGGAAAATTACCAAAAGAAAGTTGTTTTTTTTTTATTTCGACGATTTGGAACAGTGAAATCGTATTGTTAAAAAACAAAAAAAAGGATTGGTGTTGAGTAACAAAAAGGTAATAAATTTTGAGTCGTTCGAACGCAACGAAATTTGTGCTTGCTCTATTACTTTTTTTTACGACACGTGGAAAATTCACGTTGCTTCACGAATTTTCGAACCCGAAGAGAAGGAAACGAATTCTTTTTTAGAATAAATAATATTGGATAATACTTGACTGAATATTTTTAATGAACCAATAATAGTATTGTAGTTTAATGAACCAATAGTAATATTCTAATAATAAAAAAAACAGACATTTTTTATGTTTCTTTTAATATTTCGAGGAAAAGTTGCATTATTGTTGTTAATAACTGATTAAAAAAATGTTACGAAAAAACGGTCCGTCAAGACTATAATACGATTGCACTGACCAAGTGAACCAAATTTCATGTTCAATTATTTGAATACAGAAAAACATTTATATTCCCAGCTCTATTCTACCACACAGAATTTAAAAAAAATTCTTTTTCTGAAAAAAGTCATTGCTCCCACCAAAAAATCATTTTTTTTTTCCCACGAAAACATTCTTGCCCTACAAAAATTACATTTTCCCCCAGAAAAATTTCTTATTTAATATAAAAAAAAAATGTTTCGTACACAATATATTTTTTCCAAAAAGTACGATGTTCGTGAAATCATCAATGATTCTCATGAACAATTGTCAACTAGAAGAATTGAAAATTCAATTTTATAAAAAAAAAACGCCAAGAGAATAAGAGGAAGAGATGAAAAGAGAGAGGGAGAAAAAAATAATTTAAAAAAAAGGTTCGACTTTTTTCTCGCCTCTGCGGTTGCGTCTGTGGCCGGGTCGGTGTGTGCCCGTATACTTTGCAGTGTCATATCACTCGATTGCGCAATTCGGCCTTCGTACGGAGCCACGGACAAGCACATCACACTGGGTGAGCCTTCGGAACTCATTGCTGTATAGATATATACGTACAGGGCTTTTCTGACGTCTGGCATCTTTCTCTCGCTCCTTCGATTTAATGCGGAACGGAAACCCGCGCGCGCGATAGCCCCGGCAACTATACGGAAATCAATACGAAATCGAGGCGAGAGGTGTTGCCGTCAATTTCGTCCTCGATTTCGAAGGCTTTAACGATCTTCCACGCCCCGTCGTGACGAGTACACAATTCGATGTCGCTCGATAAAGAATTGTCACGAAAAATTACGACGAAAAAAAGGGCTCGTCGTGCTACTACGTAGAAGTGAGAATAAGACCTATCCTCAATTACTTCAATTATATTGAATCTCTTGTCTTCTCCTTATGCAAGCTTTTATTCAAATTTCCAAATTCTCTTTTTTGTAAATTTATCTTTTGTAAATATCTTTTGTAAATTAATTTTAACTTAATTAAAAACTCTCATTGTAAATTAATCTTTAAAGAATCTAATTTTAATGAAAATTCTCGAACATGCTTTTTTCTTCGTGCCAACTTCGTATAATCTCGTAAACAAAACATCACAAATATCAGATTTTTTAATTCTGAGATTATACGAATTGCAGGCATGGATTTTTTTTTTTTCAAATGTCATCATTAATGAATTATGACATTTAAACAACTGCATATTAAAGCTTGCATTAAAGTATCAATTATACAATGCGAAGTATTTTTTCTGTAATTATCTGTTTTTGATGACAAACCCAAACAAACCCAAACAAAAACTTATAACCAAAACTCTATACCCACTCAATCAAGAGCCCTAGTCGGCGAAGTTTAATTTTATCAAAATGACCTGTAAAATCATTACTGTAATAGATCGAATCAACGGTCACCCTGTACATAATTGAACATACGTGTACATAACAATATCCTCCGACGAATAAATACGTAAATATACAAATATATATATATACACATATATATTTATATATGTGTATAGTTCCCCTTGCATTTGGGTTAATATTGCAGCTGACGTTGTTGAATTTCGTGCACCGTAACAAAGTCGAGGGACAAGGCCCGGAAATTGCCATCTCGGTTGCTGGCGCTCTTTGTGCACTCTCTCTTGGGTACACTCTGTGAGAGCTCCTCAGCTGCATAAACTGGAGAAAAGGAAGTTTCTACATCAGAGAATAACAGCTCGACGAGGGGGAGGGGTAGGAGGGGGGGGGGGGGAGGCAGCATTGGTAGCAAAGCCTTCCTGACTTTCCCTAATGTGCAAGTGTGAGTGAGTGCGTGAGTGCGTGCACACAGGCGAGTATTTGTGGGCCTATGAAACGAGCGTACGGTGGATAATGTGGGCGACGTTGGTTTTCGGGCGATCACTGATGTATTCCCTCGTCGAACGAATATAACCTCGATTGTGAACGTTCACTTTGGTATCGGTTGGGTATTTTATTGGAGGATCGATTTTCCACGTACCGGGAAACTCGATTGTGCATTTCCGGAAGCGCGTTACGCTGGAGGGTTTCGTCATGCGAAACAGAAGAAAGAACGAAGTAATTTTCATAAACTACGAGGAGAAACGAGTTCGATCATTTCGAATGGATTCAAAAGTTGGGTAATATTTGCGAAGGAAAAAAAGAGAAATAAATGATTATTTTTCTTAATTTTCCAAAATTTTTGATTATGTGAATTGAAGTATTCAAAATAGAGCAAACGTCCGATATAATTCTCAATTTATCTACAGCCCAAATCCAGGAAATATCATTTCGGATAATGATGAAAATAAAAAAATCGGAAAAAGGAAAATTCATTGCGCTCCAACGATGCAAAATTCAAGCCCATAAAAAAAGCACGTTTGATAGAGTCCACATTGCGAAATTAACCGGCGGGACGTGATCCGCGGATCCAACGGTGGATGCGAGGGTACAGGGTGTTCCGGAAGTGGGGATCGAGATTTTACGCCGTATCAGAGCGGCGTTGAATTCGGTTACTTGATTAATTGATTATTTTTAGTAAAGTTTCATAAATCATTAATATCTCGATAAAAATTGATCGGAGAGCAAAATGGAAGAGGACTTTCTTGTTCACAATTATCCAAACTACTAAGCCTCATAACTTCGACGATCACTTTTGAGACACCCTGTAGATATGCGTAAACGCCACTGTATTATACGAATGCTTTTTGCATTCACACGTACCGACGCGTCACACGGCGCAAACAGATTATTGTTGGGTCCTTCGTGCGCTTTTGGGTGTAAAATATACGTACCGGCGTATATATATGAAGATATAAGTATACACATGTACTCGATGTGTGCAGCTTACGCGTATGCACGCGGATCGTTATGCGCACTTGTTACCAGCACGATAATGCACTTTCCGAAAATGCTGCCACCCTGGTATTTCCACACGTTCCGGAACTGCGTTTTCCCCGGTAACCCCCATCCCCCGGCTCCTTTATTGTTCAAAATACCGCGAGAGTTCTTCCGATGGTATTCAAGTCCATATTATCGGGCCGAAACGAATGTTCATTCTTGCTCGCAGTTCTCGCTCGACCGCTCGTTTTATTAAACTTTTGTACATTTTTTGGATATCTTAATCCTTTTTTAATAAGGCACTGAAATCTTTTATATTTAATTTCATCATTTTCTGTGATTATTTTTAATTTTTATTTTTAAGTGAATGTTGGTCATTTTTTTCATCATTAATTCGGTTACGAGGTGAGAATTTTTCAATGATTGGGCGTAGAATTTTCGAAATGGGAGAAAAAGAATTAGCAATTGCAAATAATGCATTTTCGTATGCATAATTATAAATAATACAAATAAGTTATTGATTATTGTAATAATTCTTATTATAAGTAAAATAATTATATTTAGGTTGTAGGTAAAGATAATAAAAAAAAAAACGTTTGCTCGATTTTCGTGGATAAAAAAAAAGTGTTTAAAGAAAAAATCATTTTCGCTGCGTGCCAACATTCAAGATATCAGCGCATCATTCTCCGTGCATTTCAAACATGCAAACGTCAAAACTATCGAAAATCAAATCGACGCTTGACGTTTTCTTTTTTTCAACTTCTCATTTTCATTATTATCCAAAACGATTGCAGAATTTGTCTCAATTCGCTACCAGGTAATTAAAAAAAAAAAACGAAATATTTGCACTATTTTAGCAATAAAAATGTGAAAAACCCTAAAAAAAAAAGAAATCTGAATATTTTTGTTTAATGGGAAGGATGGAAAGTTCAACGTCATCAAAATCAACGATGACTCGAAGAAATTGAAGGAACGTCCCCGAAACAACCGGATATGCTGATAATCGATACAACGGGGATACATTTTTTTGGGTTTGGGAAAAAAATGCTTGGGTGTTTGTGTAAACGTGATACTTGAGGCCTCGGTATGCTTTCACCGTCCGGTAACCATTTTCGGGTCTCCAGTGTCGCGGCTTTCGGATATTAATGGCTCGGTATATACACGGGCTACGAAATAACAGATGCACAAGAGAAGCCGCAACGCCAACGAGACGAAATAGAGGGAGGGCCGAGGCTCGCTCCGCTAATCCACACATGAACGTACCGAACACACGCAAGGGCCGAACGTAGGTCCCACGAGAAATTTTCCGGACTTGGACACTTCGTAGAGGGAAGCGCGTTCCGGCAAACCCAAGCCCGTATAACAAACGCCTCTGATGCATAGCTGCGCAAGGATACCAAGCTTTAAGGGGTTGAGCTACTTTCTGTCCTACAGAAATTTTCCAAATTCATGGCACTTTAATTTTAAGAGTTTGTTTCAGGTATCCCTGATTGTAGGTAATCCGTGATGTCGAACTTTGCATGGAAATAGATTTTTTTCATTTCCGGTATTGCAAATAAACGTATTCTTTATATATACAATTTTTTGAATTTTAGAAAATCGTATATGTAAAGGATATATTTGTGTAATATATATATATATATAAATGGCTTGAGTTTCTTTTTACAAATGTTTTTTCTGATATTCTAGATTTTTTATATTCAAAATATATTTTTTAATAAATATATAAAAATGTATATAAGAATATATATCTATATATTTAGAATATTAAAAATCTAAATTATCAAGAAAAATATTTGAGACCAGAAATCTGAGTAATTTCAAAATAATCATTTCCGTTGCATTACAACGTTACAAATTTTAATCGCGTGGTATTTTTGAGATTATAGCTCTTTTTTCATTACTTTTCAAACTTTCAATCGAAATATGACAATTACAACACAATTTTTATTTTCATTGAAACAAACATTATCCCAGTTTTGTTATAAACGACAAATATCACGATTTTAAAACAATGTTTATTTCGATTGAAAACAGAAATAATCCGAGTTTTGCGATTAACCGTAATATCAAAATTAGGACTTTATTTTTATTTCGATGGAACAAAAATAATCGCAATTTGCTTTGTGAATTTTTGTAAATTCTGTTCGTCACTCGTGATAAATTCGAAATCGTCAAAGAACCAGTTTTTGCTCGGACACGTTCCGTTCGATTTGGCTTTGACGTATCCCTCTGATTTTTCGTGCACAGTGAAACGAACGGGTGGCATACGGGTACCGCGTGAATCGGCAAAAAGACGAGCTGCGAGTCTCGCAGTAACCGGAGATCCGGATGTTCGCGATATCCGAGCGTGAAACTTGTAAGGATTTTTCCCGTCCGACGAGATTCTTCAGAATGAAACACCTCACGTGTATAGCAGAAACGTATACGCGTATTCGTACACACATTTACGCGTTTGCGATCCATATTAACCTGCGGACGCCCTCTTGCGTCTTTTTCTTCCTGATCGCAACTGATGGGTTCAAAGTTCGAATGGTTGGATTACGCAATTTTTTAACATTTCGTATATATATTTTATTAAGTATTATTAATAAAATATATTAATTAAATTAAAAAAAAAAAATAAATTAAAAATAAAAAAAAATTTAAAAATTAATAACATTAATTAATTATTCATTATTATTATTAATTTTTTAATATTTATAATATATTTATATTTTATTTTACCTGATAGTAATAACTTTCACACTTGAACCAAAATAGCTCAAAGTATCGCTGAATGGATAATAAAAAAATTGTCAAAATTTAACATTAATAAGTTCTCGAAATATTTCATTATTTTCCTGAACGAAAATTTTGTATACTCAAAATGTCGAGTCGAGCTATTTATTAAGCTAACTTTCAAATGAATAAACTGCGCAGTCGCGTTTGGGTATATATAAAACAATACATAAATATTGTTTATAAAACAACGAATGATTTATTAAAAAAGAATATTTTAAAATCTTTAGTTACAATTTGAAAGCTTTTTACGACCCAGATGTTGCAGTTATACTACTTATAAAATAAAATAAAGAAAAAATTCTAGCCTGAACGTGAATACGAATCCGCGATGGTGTGTCATTAAATCTGCGTCGAAATTCGTTACGAATATTTTGACGAATTGTTATCAAGCGATAGGAAAAAAAAATTGTTTTTTTCGAACAGGGACATCCAATGAGGACACAGCTGGAATCCTAGTAGTTGTGATTCACCCTGTATATTGTTTTCTTCGTTGAAAAATAGAATCGATTTTTTTTTAAGGAGTCCATTGTATCGTCAAAAATCTTCGAAACGGAGTCTAGGAGGGTGATTCACCTCGCCTCGAGTCAGAGAATTTTCGAGTGGAAGGGGCACCCATTCAGGATCACTATAATTATCGTTCCCTTTCGCCGGAAGAATTAAGCGAGGCACACGTTTCTCAATAAATTTTCGAGGCTACATAAAAAAGTAGGGTCGCTCGGAATTCGGGCCTCTCACAAGATTCAATTCGTGTAGATTCAGCTATGAGGCTGCGGGTCTGTACGAACCGGGGCTCGAAGCGGAATTCCTAAAGTATCGTACTCTTAGGGTGAATTTTTTCGTACACGTGATTTGAATATATTTAAATAGACAAAACGTAACGACTTTTTTCTTTTATTTTTCACATTTTCGTTTGAGTCATTATCCAAAGTTATTTTGAAAAATACTTCATCAGAATCCGTAAAAACGTTTGAGTTACTTTGCAGCCTGAATCGCTCGAAAAATCTAGGCAATTAAAAATAAATTCGAATGACATTTAATTAATTCGATTAAAAAAAAAATAATTTTAATAAAAATACGATTGTTTTCGAACGAAGCAAATTTCTTTTAGCGGTTTTTTTTTGGCGAGAAGAATCTAGCGAAAGAAAAAGACATCCGGTTTTCAAACGAGTAAATCCGCATGTGCGGCGCAGAGGGCGCAGATCTGGTGGCGGTACATGTAACAAGATTCCACCGGATATCCACACCGAGTCGTCCGTTTTCTACAGCTTCTCTTTAACGTTGAACTGAGCATTGTTTAAATTCAAGGAAAAATTCGGATTTTCGATATTTCGTTGTGTTCAACAGATACTCCCTTTTTTTGCGAAACTACTAACAGAAAATTCGACTTTTTTTGTTTAAATAAATGTGAAAAACTTTTTTTTGTACATTTTTCACATTTGATCATCAATTGGATTAATTGGATAATTGTCCTATCTGACAAGAATATTTTTATTGTTCTTTGTTTCAGCCCTGATATTTGAAAGGCTACATATCCTTTAAAAAATGTAAAATATGTTTCTTTAAGTTTCTTAATTTGATTATTAATTGAATACATGTCCTATCTGACTATAAAATAATTTTATTCTTTTTTGTTTTAGCCCTTATATTTGAAAGGCTAGATATTCTTTATACAAATGTGAAATATTTTTTGTAAACTTTCTTAATTTGATAATTAATTGGATAAATGTCCTATCTGACAAGAATAGTTTTATTCTTCTTTGTTTTAGCTCTTATATTTAAAAGGCTATATATTCTTTAAATAAATGTGAAATCTTTTTTGAAAAGTTTCTTAATTTGATAATTAATTGGATAAATGTCCTATCTGACAAGAATAGTTTTATTCTTCTTTGTTTTAGCCCTTATATTTAAAAGGCTATATATTCTTTAAACAAATGTGAAATATTTTTTGTAAAGTTTCTTAATTTGATTATTAATTGAATAAATGTCCTATCTGACTATAGAATAATTTTATTCTTCTTTGTTCTATGCCTTATATTTGAAAGGCTATATATTCTTTAAACAAATGTGAAATATTTTTTGTAAAGTTTTCTAATTCGATAATTAATTGGATAAATGTCCTATCTGACTAGACTACTTTTATTCTTCTTTGTTCTAGCCCTTACATTTGAAGCCTGACGACCGTTCAAATTGCAAAGTGGGCACACTCAACCCAACACAACTGTACAAATGCTAGACTGGCTCTTCATGATGTGCGGTAAGTTGATAGGGTTGCGTTTTCGTTGATCCGGTAGTTACAGGGTTCTCTTGTTCGTTTGTGTTATTGGGTACCGAAATTTCGGGCAGAACGTTGGATCCACTCGAGGCACTACTATGATGCCAACCGGGGATGGCTGCATCGCAATGCAGTGCAGCGGTCACGAAAAGCAGAGGTACCGCAATTGCTCAAGTAGCCCGTGCACTGCGGTCCTGCATTTTCGTCCAATCGTGGTACGGCGAAATTTGCATCGTTGCAATGCGATCGAACTGACGTTCTTTTATCCACTCGCCATCCTATTTTTCGGTGGTTCGGTAGAAAAATGGGTCGAACGTCTTTCGGAGGCTTGCGCCAGGTATTTGGGTTGCCTTCGTGAATTCCCTATTACGGTGTTTTCGTAAAATAGCGATTAACGATTTTACGAATTCAAAACGCGAATTTACAGAGACACAATTTTGACAGCTTGTTTTCACAAGGTGACTTCATCATAGAGTTGACGTTTCCATCGTTGGAACGCAACTTCATTCCTTTGGCAAGTTTCGTTCCGTAAAAATGCACGAACTTACAAAATTTGTTTTTTTTCTTTTATAAAAACAATTAACACTTTTGGAAATGGGCTTAAACATTTTTTCATGCTTCCATATGTAGAAAGTAAATTTCAATTTTTATTATTCGAAAAATCGAAAATAGCCCCTCCCATGGAATAAAAATGATCTTTCCAGATTGCGTTTAGGGGCTACGATTTTTTGCTTCGTCGGTTGTCGTTCGTAAAGACTAGATAAAGGGATACACATGCAAATTGTGAATTTTTGTTGCTCAATGGAGCTGAAAACTTCAGGAGAATATAGCTTTTTGGTATGGATAGAAGGCGTCAAAGTTCGTACTATTGGAGGGCAACGAAAATTTGCTCTTTTCGTCTTGTATCTCTACAGCCTTATTATCATCGAAATCTTATCCTTCGAATTTTCAACGTTGCAGGTTTCATCGTTGAAATGCAACGAAGCGTACTAGAAGTTTGCATCGTTGCAACGAAAATTCTTCCCCTATATTTTACTTCCTCGTTTTCAGTATTCCACGGAAATTTTTATTTATTATTTCACTTTATCGATTTCAAAATAAGATTTAAAAAATTATCCAACCATTTTCATAACGATTTTTGTTTAAAAAAAATCGAAAAATTTGAAAATAATCATGTCGCATGTCAAGGCAAACCTTGACGTAACGCGAATTTGAGCTGTTGCTATGTTTTTTCTCGTTCGTATTCTTTAATCGCAATGCTATTTGTTTATTAAACTTTCATTTCTTTGTTTTCATAATAAACCAAATCCTTTGTGGCCAACTGAGATGAGTTTTCGATTAGGACGAATAAAAACATTCGTGTAATTATCACATCCTAAAGTGGCAATAAAAAATTGAAAATTGATTTTCGATCTAAACGTTTTTTTGAAGATAGTAATTGGCAAAAATTCCTGAAGAGTGAAGCTTTAAATTACAATTATTCTTCGGCTATTATTTCGTATCTATCCAGTAAAATCTTAAAGTGATTACATAAATATCCCCTCGACTCGATATCGCCATCAGTGTTTGTACAAAACCAAGTACAGCCTACTTTCACCTCATGGATCTCTCTCTCGTCTTGGTAATTTTACAATTCGAAAACACGAGCTCGTGTGCACTCGTGATCCGGTCATTAGACTCAAATATCTACATTGAATCATGTGCCCTTGAATACGCGAACTCAAAGCGTGTGTAGTTCGATTCGTCAGGGGTAATTAAGGCGAAGCGACAAGATAGCGAAGAGGCAAGAGTACCTACTCTAATTAAGGCAATTTTAATCAGCGATTCACTCGGATTATTCCCCTGAAAGACTGTGGGAGACATCGCCACGAGCTTTTCCGTCATGTGACTCCGGTGGATCCGCAGGTGTCCTCGAAGTACCTGATGCACAATGATGCACTCGTGTAGGAACAACCATCGTTATCTTTTTTGCCACACGATCTGATAGCCGTGTGTATGAATATGTACAACCGGAAAATATTTGCAAAATTCGTTTCACTATTGGATCCAACGATGTCTATTGTTGGCTTCATCAAATATTCAGTTGGAGTCCGCTGAAATAAAGCGTTCCTGTAGAACTTCTATCGGACACTTTCATATTTAAAACGTTATATTTACACACTCTTTTTAAATATAGTTTTTCGCACAGTCTGTTTTTATATATTTTTTATTTAAATACTTTTTTTTATTTTTTGTTGTTATTTTGTCGCGTTGGCGAGTAAAATAATTTTTTTTTAATAAAGAATCCACGAAAACGCAATTTTGCATGCTTTTATGCGATTTGCTCAACTTCCGGTGAGTTTCACTCGAACCGGTTCGATTAGCCTCGAAATCGAACTTTCCCACGAAAAAACGTTCGAATTATCTAAAAGCGATAATCTTGCGTGTTCAACAATGCTTTCGGTCTGGATTACGAAAAATTGATACGAACGAAGGATTGATTGACAAAAATCGTTTGAAGACGGGCCTTGAAACGATTTTTGTTAAATATTTATTAAGACATTTTTGTTCATTCGTTGAATCAAAAATGGGATAAAAAGATATTTTTTTCACAATCGATACAAACGGATACCATTGTGTTGATGACATTCAAGTTTCCATTGTTGAAACGGAACGAAAATATTTCTGTTCTTGTTTGCCAAATTTGTATTTTACGAAATTTACTTACGAAAAACGTGCAAACATTTTTTTAAATTCTATATTAAGGTCTTAGGACTCATAATGAAATTTTTCATCTTTTTCATCTAATGATAAAAATAAGAAATTGTAACGAAAAATCGTGGCATTCCAACGATTGCCTTTAACTGGATTTTCTTTATCAAGCGATTTTTGAGACAGTAAAATCGATTAAAAAAATCCCTAAATGCAGTCTCGATTTACCATTTTTATTTGATGGGAGCCGCTATTTTCGATATTTTTCAACAATAAAAATTGAAATGTACTATCCATTGATGGAAGCATGAAAAATGTTGAAATTTCCAAAACCGTTAATTTTTTATTGAAAAAAAATAATAATAATAAATAAATAAAACAAATTCCGGAAATTCGTAAATTTTTCAGAAACAAAACTTGCGGAAGGAATGAAATTGCGGTTCAACGATGGAAACATCAGCCCCGTAATAAATTCACTTTGCGATAATAAGCTGTCAGACGTGTCTCTGTAAATTCACCGAGCGATTGTACCCAGACGCAGACTCGTTAATCGCCATTTTACGAACGCATCAGAATACGGAATTCGATTTCACAAAGACAATTCCATTTATTTCCGGATCAGCTGTAGGTGTTTCAAGGGCGATCTTGATGCGAGTACTTAGCACGGTACCGAGGCAACCCCGATCCTTCATTTACACGACTATAAACGAGCATGCACGTTCGTTCAATTATTATTCAACGCGTCCGATTGTCGAGCGTGTGCAATCCCAGGTTTCACGTTCCTTACGCAATAAGAATGCAAGCGCGCGCGTCTTACGTTTTATCACGCGTAACGCGAATCGTAATTGTGACAAGCGAGAGTACACATGATGATCGTATCGCTGCAACTTCGAGAACCAAAGAAATCTCTTTTTTTTTCTCGTAAAAATCAATATTCCATTTTCCCTGCAAAAGCAATGAAAGAAACTTCGCAGTTTCCATTGTGAATTGCAATGAATGTATTTTTCTTCCCTATATTTTTTTTTCTCGGCGCCGACTGTAAAACAAATCGTGATAATTAATTATTTTAAAATGAAAACCTTGAAATATCATTATGTAAGAATAAAAACCCTGAATATTCTTTAGTCGTAAATAAAAGCCTTGAAAACTAATTATTCAAAAATAAAAATCCTGACAATGTATTGTTCAAAAATAAAAATATTGAAAAATCATTCAAAAATAAAAACTATAACAATTCAGTATCCAAAAATAAATGACGTTGAAGTTCGAGAAAATAATTGCGAACTTCAACGTAATCGTAATAAAAATACTTCAATAATTATACAAATCTTTATTGCGATAACCTAGAATTCAAACATGAAACAAAATATTTCGCCAAATAATAGATTCAAGAAAATAAAAAAAAATGAGAAAAGAATTTCCGATGGGGGTCTTCAAATCCCCAAAAACCAAAAATCCTGAAAATTTGTTATCCAAACCCAAACAATTCTAAAACTTCACAATAAAAAAAAAAAACAAAAATCCTAAAAATTCATAATCCAAAAGAAAATTCACGTTTTATTGACCTTCGGACGGATTATCGCATTTTCCCCGTGCCCTCTCGTAATCGGAAGTAGAATTAAGAGTTGCCAGGGGCAACGTTCCGAGTTTCTACGAGGGTTTGGAAATAATACTGTGACAAGTGTGCTCGAAAGGGCAAAAGGGTTCGCGTGGAGGAAAGGAGCCCGCAGGGCGTACGAAATGTTTATCCCGTAGCGAGTAGTTGTGAAAATAGCTCTTTGGGTTCCCGATAAAGAGTCGATACCGTCAAATGTTCCGTATGTGTGAAGCCATCCCTCCAAAAGAGGTATTGAAGAACGCGTGTTACGTTCGTGTGGGCTTACGAGTCTTGGACTCTTCGAAATGGAGAAAGATGAGTTTTTTTGTCCCCGTTAAAAGATCGGACCATCCGATATCGCCGTAAGACTTGGCCGAAAGCGTGGAAAAGGAAGGAAGGTTCGCCTCGATGGCTGCGGGCGTTCGAAGGTCGAAGCCCGGCAGGGAGGGGGGGGAGGGAGAAAAAAAGGTAAGAAAAAAAGTTTTTCTCGGATAAGGAATAGGAAAAATCGACTGGAGCCTCGTACATTCAGTTTTGCCACAACCCGGATTTCGTCGTCAACGCGTCGCCCAGAAATACGTATAGGGTTTCCACCCTCCCCCCCTTTCAAGGTTCGCCCTATATACGCGCACGCCCGAAAGCGCTCCTGCTTTATATATCGCCTCGGAGATCCTATCGATTACAGCCGCAATCGCCCGCTCCTCTCGCTTGGGCCTCCGAGTCAGACCGGATGTGAGGGAGTCGATGCGTCGCGTTAGAATTCAATGTTCGCACGTATTATCGAAACCTGATGGGTTTGCTTTGAAAATCGATACTGCAAAGCTAACAAATAAAAAAAAAAAAGGTCAGGGTAAATAGATATATCGAGTTGTTGTAACTGGGATTGCTTCCAAGTTTACGAGGTTCGAATGCGATGTCTTTTTTTTTTTCGTTTTTGTTAGTTTCCAAAAAGTTTATCTAAAGTATTTGTTATCATAAAAAAATTATTTATAATTGTTATTATAACTTATAATTGTTAATAATTTATTAATATCCAACAAGTTTTATTATTATGTAAAAAGTTTATCTAAGTGATTTATATCTATTGAAACATTTTTGTATTGCACAATAGAAATCGTGAATTAAAAAGAACGTGGAGGGATGGCCAGGGGCATTTTTACAGCTCGAAGAATTTTCTTTTCATTGCAAAAGAATTATTAAAGCGTTTCGAGGATGCAACTTGTTAATTTATTTTATTCTTCTTAATTGCTCAATTTTTATTTAGCCTATTGAATTTTAATTAAACATTTAATGTGAGGTGATAACGTTGTAGTTATATCCCACAATTTTTTACTATTACTAGTAAATCAATATGTAATTATTATTAGTGAATGAATAATAATAATAAATGTTAAAATAATAAAAAGTAAGTTATAACGAAATAATAAATTATACGTTATTTTTATTATTAATTAAAAATAATATACAATATTTAATAAAATTACTTTAAATAATACACGGCAATCCGTATTTAAAAATTTATTTAAATATATCTTTAATAACTTTGCAGGTAATTATTAATACAACAATGTAATTGTGTACGAAGACGAATTGTTGAGGAAAAGCAAAACGCACATCCGAATGAGAGCCTCGAGGCAAAATTTCACAATAATAGAACAAGCACTCCGTGCACTTTCTCCTACTTGCCAGGCTAAACCAATTCCGTGCGAGCAAGTTCTATGGCTTCACGGTTAGCACACCGGGCCCATTATCCGTTCGCGAAGAAAAGGGCGTAGCTCAATGAATTGAACTAAACTAGACGCACACACACACGCATACACCGATATCCATACGTCCACAAGAGCGTAACGAGGACACGCGATCGGCACGACGTTGAAGACAGTCTATGATGTGCTCCGCGATACGTGCGCGTGTTTACGTCACAAAAGGTGATACAAAAGGTATCTGCAAACAGCGTAACAAGATCCTGTCGCGAGCAACGATAACCGAAGTCCAAAATGAAAATATCGAATTTTAAAAATATCGAACGATTGATTCAGAGCGATAATTAAATTGAATAATTATCGAAACAATTTATTTATCGAGATTAATTATCAAATTTAATAATCATCTAATAATTGTCGAAATTATTTAGTTATCGAAATTAATTATTAAATATAATAATTATGGAATCATTATCGAAATAATTTCACGATCGAGTTTAATTATCGAATATAATACTTATCCAACAATTATTGAAATAATTTCACTATCGAATTTAATTCCCAGATAACTATGGAAAGATTTTAATTATCGGATTTAGATATTGAATAAATAAATGTCGAACAATTATCGAATCAATTTCATAATAGAATTCATGTATCAAATTTAATAATTGACGAAATAATGTAATTATCGAAATTAATTATCAAATTTGATAATCATCGAAATAATTTCATTCTCTAATGCAATTATCTAATTCAATAATTCTCAAATAATTATTGAAATAATTTAATTATCGGATTCAATTATGAAATTTAATAATTCTCAAATAATTATCGAATCGTGCAACGTCACGGAGAGAAGTAACCTCTTTTCATGTTCCTTTTGTCGCGTATTGGATATACGACGAGCGTAGTCAAGTATCGATGATAAAAAAAAAAAACATCGACCCGATAGGCAACCTCCGGAGGAACGACTGTATCGAGACGAGAAAGTTTTACGTGCCAGGATGTGCGTGAGTATACGCGATTCACGAGGCTCTACGTACGCATGTACGGTTAAGTAACCCGAGAGGGGGGTGTAAGGGGGGCAGCAAATCACTATGAAACGATCAATGGTTTAGGTGCGAGTCGATTTTTCTGAAAATGTGGTCGATTTTCATTCTAATCTCTTTCAGTACTGTAGCACATAATCGAGTTCCTAAAAATCAATAATTTTTTTCGTAACAATTGAGTCAAACTTTTTATCGGAAATATAAAAAAAAAACAAAAAAAAGAAACGTAGAAAATGTTTTTTCAAAATATTGAAAAAATACTAACGTTCTGAAAATTCTAAATATTTAGAAAAAAAATCCGAAATTTTTTTATCCGGAATTAGAATTTTAAGAACGCGAAAAATAATCTGAAAATTAAAAATGCTCAACGTTAGCTCGCGGAGACAAACAAAATCGACACGTTTCCGGTCACAGTCCAAGCACACGAGGTACAATTATTTTTTCATGCGCGGGCTTTCTTTCACACACTTTCCGTTATTTTGATGGTGGAACGGCCATTATAATTCTGAATCGGGGGGAGAGCCAACGACGGGCCCGAAATGTTTCCGACTAGCGGTGAAAGTCGGCTTGCGGGGTTAGTTGGGCAGTGAGGTCAACTATCGGCTGAGACAGCCGAAAGAGCGAGCCCGAAGCGCCACCGCGGCCGCGAACTTCGATTGTATTGTCGATAACTTTGTTAACTGGTATGCTGTTGAAGTTTCGAAGGTTGGAACGCAACGAAAATCATTCCTTCTCCGGTTTTGAAACTTTTTTTTTTGAACCGTGAAAATCCAGTACATATTTTATTCTAGATTCCTATTTAGACATTAATTCCCCAAATATGCGAAATATAATTTTGGATAATAATAGAAACAAGAAATTTTAAAAATACTTGCAATTTTGAACTAATTTTAACGAATTTTTTAAATATGGAACGCAAGGAAATTTATTGTTTCCGATTTTCAATTTATTTTGTTTTTGGAATATTGAAGCCGCGAAAATCACGCAAATATTTTCATAAGATTATTATTTAGCGATCTATAACGTAAATATACGAAATATAATTTTGGATAATATTGAAAATAAGACATTTTTTAACATTTTGAAATTTTTGAAATTTTTTTCTAATAACCTTTTTCATAAAAAAACACCCTCATTGATCGCAAGCTGAAAACTCTGTCAAATTTGTAATAAAATATTTGGAAGTTTCCCAAGCGAAGAAAACAAAAATTGAGCAAATGAACGAAAAAATAACGAAAATTGGAAAAAAAGAAAAAGGATTTTCGTTGAACGACGAGCCCTTAGCAAAGTTTGCTCTCGACGAAAGAGTGCACTCGTGAAAAGGGAACATTCGAAGGCCAGTATCGAAAAAAAAGAATTCGTAAAAAATATGAGGAGGGAAAAAAAAGTTTTCGATTAAATTACAATTTGCACAGTATTACGAATTAACCTCTCGACCGTTCTCTATTAACTGAACCATGCTAGGGTTCTCTATATCAGTATAATTTAATTTCCAGTACGTCAGTGGTGGGTAGCAAGAGGCCAAAAGTTCGAGTATCGAATAAACTTTGTACCGACTCCTTGTCCTCTCCTCCCCCCCCCCCTTGAGCACTTTACTGTCTCGCCCCTTCTCATCCTCTGAAGAATATGCAGCATTATCTATGACACGTGTCTATTATAATGCTTTGTCAGCACACGAAATATATTTTCTTTTACAATGCTGTCGTTCGAACGTTCTTGTTTCACGAGTGTACTTTTTCATCGGGACCAAACTTGCCAAACGATTCGTCGTTCAACGAAAATCCATTTTCATTTATCCATTTGTCATTGCTTTTTGTTTATTCGCTTAATTATTTTTTCTTCGTTTGAATAACTCTTCCAAATATGTATGTAAAAAATTTGAATCACTTTTGTGTAGTAATGAACATAAAAAATTAACTTAAAAAATTTAAAAAAAACGTTTCGATCAAACTTGGCGAACAATTCGTCGTTCAAGGAAAATCCATTTTCATTAATCCATTTGTCGTTATTTTTTGTTTCTTCGTTTAATTATTTATTGTTCGTTTGAAAAACTCTTCCAAATATGTATATAAAAAATTGGAAACACTTTTGTATAATAATGAACATAAAAACTTAATTTTAAAAATAAAAAAAAAATACGTTTCGATCAAACTTGGCGAACGATTCGTCGTTCAAGGAAAATCCATTTTCATTAATCCATTTGTCGTTATTTTTTGTTCGTTTGAAAAACTCTTCCAAATATGTACATAAAAAATTTGAAACACTTTCGTATAATAATGAAGATAAAAAATAAATTTAAAAAATTTTGTTAAAAAACGTTTTCGTTGCATTCTGACGATGGAAGTTTCAACGGCGTTAATTTCTTCGACATTAATTACGTTTTTGCCAGAAACGTCACGTATCAGGTGGCGGTTTAATATAGCGCTAAAATTACAATTACCTATAGTTTTACTTGGAAGAGGCACAAATGAGGAGCTTAAGGTGTTAAGAGTAGAATTATGCCAAGGATTCGAGGAGAAAAAAAATTTGGTCGGGGCGCAGGAAAATCAATGAGTAAAATGGTTTTTCTCGGTTGGGGAGGGCAACCAACGTACATATATATGACCCTAATAGGGAGCCGGGCCAAGGAGACGGAGACGAGGGCGACAAACGATCCGGGTACGAGGACGGGAGAAACAAGCCGCGGGATCCTGTGCACGTGTCCGTTCCATGCTGGGAATAAGTTCAATTGGATTACGGCTTAGGCAAAGCTTGGCCACCTCTGGCTAACCCTGTGCGCGCGTATGCGTGTCAGTTTTAGATTGCGCTCACGGAGGCATGCAACTTAAGTGTACACGCGAAGGTTTTCGCTTCTACGTGGCCATACTGGCATTTCGCATCGATACTGGCTCCTCCATAATCGTCTCCCCGATCGAACCCAAACAAGACTCGATTTGCGGCGTTTTGATGATTTTCGTTGCGACGCAACAAAAATAATTATATTTTTATTTCTTTATTTTTTTCCACTGTAATAGTAATTAAAATACCTCAATAATTAAACAAATATTTATTGTGATAACCTAGAATTCAAATATGAAAAAAAAAAAATATTTCGCCAAATAATAGATTTAAGGAAATAAAAAAATGAGAAAAGAAATTTCGTTTGGTCTTCGATGCGAGAAATTTCGATGCAGTCTTCAAGTTCATGCGCTTTGCCCATTTCGCGAAAAGTCTAGGAATCCAATTGCTACAGCGAACCGCACCACCTTCAAACGCGATGATGACGATAACGTTGAAAAGCTTGCTTCTTTCGTTCAACGAAAATTTCAGTGGATTTTCAATTATTCAATTTTTTGTGAAATATTGAAAAGCAAGGAACACTCATTAACATCGTATACGACGCGTTCTTCTTTTTAACCTACAATAGTCTAGTTCGTCTTATTATGGCATCTCGTTGGAGTATTGATATTTATGGTTTTTCAATTCGTTTTGAATAAACGTTTATGTTTTCTTGTCTATTAATATTATGTAATTTTTCATTTTCTCTAACCAGCATATTTTATACGTTTGTTTTTCGTAGAATGCCGTGACAGAGTGGTAAACCGAAATTGTGGTCTCCATAGAAAAAGGCTACTCTGTCACACTATTTAAAAAAAAAACCGAAAATAATTAAAAAGAAATTAAGTTAGAAATTATTTTAATTTAACTTAGAAATTAAGTTAAAAAATATTTTTTAACTAAGTTAAAAAAGACTTTTTAACTAAGCTTTTAAAAACTTCTATTAGCTTAACTTTTATTATTTTTATTATTATTTTTTAAACTTTTATTATTATTTATTATTATTATTTTTTTAGACTTTTTATTAGCCGGAAAGGAATTGCGCGAGGGTCAAGCGTTTTAGGAAAAGCTCTGCGTGGTAAGATCGATTGTTTCGACGTCATATGTTTTTACACGGATACACAAATACACGTATACACTAATGCACAGTGGAGAAGGAAACTCTCGAGAACGTCGTCAAAATTGACGTCGGCGATGCCCTCACGATTCATTTTCGTGTACTTTTTTTTTGACCTTCAAAGCATAGTCCACGAAAAACTGCTTCGGCAAACGGGGAGCATTGTTATGATGAATGCTTAATCCTACTGATTTTGCGATCAGGCCCAAATGGGGCTAGTCAAAGTTTTCAAGCACAGTTACGTCTCGGGTTTTTTGTAGTCAAGTCCACATACTTCTAGTAGCAGAGGTTGGGCCCAGACGCGTCTAGAATACATTTTCACTAGACCCAAATATTTATGGTAAAAAAATTCAGGCCCAGATAGTTACGATAAAATTTATAGGGCCCAAAAACTTCTGGTAAAAGTAATTATGTTAAAATATTTCTGATACAAGATTTCAGGTTCAGATATATCGGGTAATATTCATAAGATACTTTCGAGGAAGTCGTCAGGCCCAGATAGTTACGATAAAATTTATAGGGCCCAAAAACTTCTGGTAAAAGTAATTATGTTAAAATATTTCTGATACAAGATTTTAGGTCCAGATAAATACGGTAATATTCATAAGATACTTTCGAGGAAGTCGCCAGGCCCAGATACGTCCGGTAAAACTTATAAGGCCCAAATGCATCTGACGAAAGGTATCAGTGTCAGATATTTCTGATAAAATTCATGAGATCCTTCTGGAAACGTGTATCAGGCCCATACACTTCTGGGAAAGCTTTCAGACCCAGATACTTCTGGCAAAAGTAGTCTGGGCCCAGATACATCCAGTAAAAGTAATCAGGCCCAGACACGTTTGGTAAAATAATTCAGATAATTCTAGAAAATTTATCAGGCCTAGACACGTCTAAGGGCATCGATTTATTCTTCAACCTTTTGTTTAATTATTATTAAAAAATCTTCGAACGCAGTTTTTTCCTAAATTGGTAATGAAGAATTCCAAATAACGATTGAGCAATTTTGATGGTAATCCGTGAAAAAAACGTTCTGGGAACGAGGAAAATTTTTGTATGGAATCCAACGACGTAAATTTGCACGTCCCTTGGAAACAACGTCGCAGGGTTGATGGAGCGTTTGGGGGTGGACTTCCTAGAGGTTTTTCAAAAGAAAAAAAAAACAATATGTTTAAACATTAATGGAGGGGCTAAATCCTCTTAAACTCATCACCCTCCCTTCCGCTTTATTCTGTTTTTTTTTCTTTTTTTTCATATTTCTCGCTCGCTCGTCTGGTGAGAGTCAAAAGCTCCTTCAACCGCGTCACTCTCGTCAGGGTGAGCCGAGTATATCCAGTCACCGATTATTGGAGGGATTGGGTTTCATCGCGCGACCCTCAAACGGGGCTGGCTCGTCGACGCGAAAATATAATCGGCGAGGGTGAACTCAGGCGGGCGAAGAGGGGCGGGGGTTGAAGGCCGAGGCTTCCAGAAGGACGATGATGTACTCGGTGAGGAAAATTTATCGCGATGTGGGAAGACTTTGTTCGCGAATTTATAGACGTCCGAGAGATAAAGGGCGACCTTTCAAAACGCGAATTTCATTCCGGGCTTGAATTCGCGCTTTCGGGAAAAAAAAAGATTTTTTTTAACGAACATTCCAGGCATTTGCCTTCTTTTGAACCATTTTTTTTTTTGGTCTCGAAAGCTCATAAACGACCACTCTGTACGCTGCGTTCAAACTTCGATGTTGAAGTTTCATTAAAAAGCAAAAGAAATTTCTTCGCTTTGAGATTCTTATTTTTCTGTTTTTTTTTTTTTTTTTTTTTTTTTCGTTACTTCATCAAAGTCTGACGAACCGAATGGGCGAATGGGTTTTTTTTTTTTCCGGAAGTTTGCGTCGCTGGAACGCGGGAAAATTATTTTTCAACGCTAATGCTTCTGAAGTTGTAATTTACAGCAAACTTTTTTTTTAAAGTCTTCATTGGAGCAAATTAAATTGTATCGAAAATATTTTCAGTCGCAGTGCAAAAGGAGAGAAAGGAACTTAAAAGTTTCGCTGATGCAATCATCTTTTTCAATTTTTTTTTTTCAATACTTCGAGTTCACGTAAATACACTTAATGCTTACATTTCAATTGGGCATGGATAACGTTAAGATTGCTTGAGCAGCCGAAACTGGTGATCAATCGGGGATGGCGAGGTTTGCGTTTACCTTGGTATCCGTGTGAGTAAATGCAACGTGAACAACAACTGTGCACACCGCGATTTGACGTCGCCCTCGCAGGGATTCTCTAATTACCGAACGTGCTAATTAATCCGGGACTTCGAGGTCTTGCTGTATATTTCGCTTCGGTAATATCGGGAGTTTCGGAACCGTACAAAAATAACATTTAGGGGAAGGTGGGGTAAGATGGGGACTTTAAGGCATTTCATAAATAAAACCCGCTGTTTTTTATTGCACAAAGTGGGAACTTTAATTAAAATAATAATCAGTCTTTGTTTCTTAAATTATAATCAGTCCAAACACAAATATATAGTTCTTCTCATAGAATTATTAACTTTAAAACAAAAACGAAATCTCCC